>PVLD010015739.1:0-47460 GCA_004027595.1 Dinomys branickii
GACTAAATTTGCATGTCTGTATATGGGTCCATACATCTACAATTCGAAGATATCAATGGATAAAGCAACAACTACTGTTGAGACCATATCACCTTGTCTATAGATTAGTTGTGATTGTACTATTTTCTATGATAATGGGTGTCTGTTTGTCAATATGTTTTTGTACTTTTATGTTTCTAAAGTAAAAAAAAAAAAAAAAGAAGTCAACTAAGTTAAAAATGGTGTGCACAGTTACCACTACCTTTTTCTGAGTTTCTGTTTTATTTTTCTCATCAAGAAAAGAAAGACAAGTTGGGAAACCCTCTGTACTAACAGTAGGTGTTTAGGCCAGGCTCCCTAAATAAAGGTAGAAAAATTTCTACCATGTTCCTAAAGAAGATTGAAGTTGGCTCCTCCCCAGCCCATTAGCAATAGTCAGTGGTACCTTCCTTCAGTACCAGCTAGAAAGGAATGAAAGGATTCCTGCACAGGAAACTAATGGGGCGTAGAGAAGTCCACCGCTTTCCTAGATATCCACACATGGCTGGAAAAATGGCCAGACAGAAATACTGGAAATGGATATTGGAAAATATGAAAAGAGGGTAGCAATTTGCCAGAAAGTTTAGAAGGTGTTGTGCAGATAGGGATGAATTGAAGGATGGATTAATATCCACCAAGATTCCCCACTTGAGGGCTTGGAAGTCAAGGAAGTTGTTCTTAGCAGAACCACCTTCCCTTTTTGTACCTTCAGAACACATCACACTTAGTGGGACAAAGGGTGATTTTATTGTTGGCGTACACTAAACACAGACATCTGTTGCAGACAAAGAACCTCATCTGCCCCCTCATGGGAACAAGCTATATCAAACAAAGAACTAAGGTGCTGCTTCTGGCAATGTCTGGCTGCCCGCAAACACTGGAGCTCAAGGCCAGCATTAGAACCATTCTCCCTGCCTTCAGTAGCGGCCTCTGCCTCTAGCTCTGCCTTAGTGACCGAGTCTCTTCAGGATTTATACCCCGGGGGAAAATCACAGGAAGTCAAAGTCTTCCATTTCCATTTTTATCTTTCTTCCAGGGAACATGTTTGGTCCTTTTGTCAAAGATAAGGTGGATGTGTGTATTTGTAGTTGTGTCTTCCTCTTTTATTCTGTTCCACTGATCCTCAGGTCTTTTCTTTTTGCCAGTGCCATGCTGATATTATCACAGTAGCTTTGTAGTATACTTTCAAGTCAGGGATTATGATGCCTGCTGCTTTGCCTTTGTTGCTCAGGATTGCCTTTGCTATTCTAGGTCTCTTCTGGTTCCAAATGAATTTTAGGAATGTTTTCTCTGGATCTGTGAGGTATGCTAATGGTATTTTGATCAGGATTGTATTAAATCTGTATGACAGTTTTAAGAGTATGGCCATTTTCACAATGTTGGTCCTTCTTATCCATGAACAAGGACTATCTTTCCATTTTATGAAATCCTCTTCGAGCTTTCTTCACAGTGTGTAATATTCAGTGTATAGATCTTTTAGTTCCTTTGTTAGATTGATTCCTAAGTATTTCATTTTTTCAATATTGTAAAGGGTGTGGTTTCCCTAATTACTCTCTTATTGAGCTTGTTGTTTGTGTACAGTGATGCTATAGCTTTCTGTGTGTTGATTTTGTATCCTGCTATGCTACTGAACTTGGTTATTGAATCTAGAAGTCTTTTGGTGGAATTTTTGGTGTCTTCTATAGATATCATGTCATCTATGAATGATGATAATTTCACTTCTTCCTTTCCTATCCTTACTTCTTTCACTACTCTCTCTTGTCTAACTGCCTGGCTAATGTTTCCAGAACTATATTGGAGTGGTGATAGTGAACATTCTTGTCTTGTTCCTGATTTGAGAGTGAAAGCTTTCAGTTTGTGTCCATTTCATAGGATGTTGGCTGTTGGTTTGTCACAGATGGCTTTTATCAGATTGAGATAAAGACTATCTATTCCAATTTTCTGTAGGCTTTTAAAATCATTAATGAGTGTTTTACTTTATCAAAAGCTTTTTCTGGATCTATTGATATGATCATGTGATTTTTGTCTTTGTCTCTGCTGATATGGTGTATTGTATTTATTGATTTGCATATATTAAACCATTCCTGCATTCTTGGGGTGAATTCTACTTGGTCATGGTGGATGATCTTCTTGATAATTTGTTGCAATATGTTTGCTAGTATTTTATTGAGTATTTTTGCATCTATGTTCATGAGGGAGATTGACCTGTAGTTCTTTTTCTTTAGTTGGATCTTTCTCTGGTTTTGGTATCAGAGCAATACTTGCCTCCAGGAATGAGTTAGGGAGTATTGCTTCCTTTTCAAGTTCATTAAAGAGTTTGAGGAGCATTGGTGCTATATCTTCTCTAAATTTCTTGTGGAATTCAGCTATCAATCCATTAGGACCTGGGCTTTGTTAGTGAATTTTAAATTATATTTTCAATTTTATTAACTGATATTGGGTATTCAGAATTTTTATATCTTCTTCTTTCAGCTTTGGTAATTCATAAGAATCTAGCAATCTGTCCATATCTTCTTTTTTTCTGTCCTATGAGAGTAAAGAGTTTTGAAGTAAGTATTGATGGTCTTTTGAATTTCCACAGAATATGTAATAAATTCACCTATTTCATTCCTCAGGGTATGAATTTGAGTTTTTTCTTTCCTTTTTTTGATAAAATTAGCTAGGGGTTTATCAATTTTATTTATTCTTTCAAAGAATTCTTCAATTCATTAATTCTTTGTATTGTTTTCTTAGTCTCAATTGAATTAATTTCTGTTTTAATCTTTATAATTTCTTCCCTTGTATGGGTTTTTGGTTTGTCTTGCTCCTCCTTTTCTGGAAGCTTGAGATGAATCATTAGGTCGTTTATTTGTGTTCATTATGTTTTCCTGATATGAGAATTCACAGCTATAAATTTCTTAGGACTGCTTTTATTGTGTCCCACAGGTTCTGGTATGTTGCATCTACATTTAATTGTAGACATTGTTTAATTTTTTCTTTAATTTCATCTGTGACTCATTGGTTGTTCAGGAAGGTGTTATTTAATTTCTATCTGTTTGTGGAGTTTTTGCAGCTTCTTTTACTGTTAATTTCCAGTTTCATTGCCTTATGGTCAGATAATATACATGGAATAATTTGAATTGTTTTGCATTTAATTATGCATGTTCTATGAGCTAGTATATTGGCGATTTTAGAGAATGTCCCATGTGCAGCTGAGAAGAATGTGTATTCTGATGATGTTGGGTGGAACAATCTGTAAACATCTACTAAGTCCATTTGTTCACTGATTTTGGTTCAGTTCTAATATTTTTTGTTGATTTTTTTGTCTGTTTGATCTACTTGTGACAATGGGGTATTAAGTTCTCCCACTATAACTGTTATTTTCATGTCTATTAATATTTGTCTTATATAGTTGTGTGCTGCCATATTTGGTGTATACATATTTATGATTGTTATCTCTTCTTGAAGTTTCTCCCTACAAGTATGTAGTGACCTTCTTTATCTCTTTTGATCATTCTTGGTTTGAAGTTTACATTGTCTGCAAATAGAGTAGCTAACCCTACTGTTTTCTGGGTTCCTGTTGCATGGAGTATTGTTTTTCATTCTTTGACTTTTAGTCTATAGATTTCTTTTTGAGTTAAATGTGTTTTTTTTGTATACAGCATATTGTTGATTCTTGTTTCTTAATCCATTCTGCCAGTCTGTTTCTTTTGATTGGTGACTTGAGACCACTGGCACTGATGTTTATAACTGGTATATATTGCCTTATCTTTGCCATATTATTTTCCTGCTACTGGTTCCCTTACTTTTCCTCTCTGTTCAATTGCTTGCCCCACTTGATGGTTTCTTTCTGTTGTTGTTCTTAGAATTTTGGTCATTTTTATCTCAGTCTAGAATATCTTTCAGTACCCTTTGTAGTGTTGGTTTGGTGATCATAAATTTCTTCAGTTATTCTTTGTTGTTCAAGTATCTTATTATTCCATTAGTTTTGAAATATAGTTTTGTAGACTACACCTAGCTGGGTTGGAAGTTATTTTCTTTTAGGACTTGAAATACTTCACTCCAAGCTCTTCTTGACTTGAGGGTTTTTGTTGAGAAACCTGCCATGATTCTTATTGGCTTTCTTTTATAGATGATCTGTTTCTTTTCTCTAACAGCTTTTAATATTCTGTTCTTGTGCTGAATTTCTGGGTTCTATACATTAGATTTTTTTCCCATGCTTATGAAACTTTCTATTAGCTCTGCAAATAATTTTTTTGAGACATGGTCTCACTATATAGTCTGGACTGGCCTTTATGTCGCGTATGTGGTCTAGAGTAGCCTTGAACTCACAGTGATTCTCCTGACTCAGCCTTTTGAGTGGTGGGATTATAGGTGTGCACAACCATGCCTGGAGCAAGTAATTTTCTTATGTCATTTGCATTGACTCTTGTTTTTTCATTGACACCAATTATCCTTATATTATTTTTCCTTGGGTTGTCTTGCAGCTGGTGAAGTGTTACTTCTTGATCTTTTGTTATTTTGAAGATATCTTTCCTTTCATGATGGCTAGCCAAGATCCTGTCTTTAAGGTCTGAAAGTCTGTCTTTAATTGCATTCAAGTGGTTGTCCCAGCTTTCAGTGGAATTTATAATTTCCTGGATATCTGTTTTGTGTGTTCACTTTCTTTCCTATATTGATCATTCACAGTTTCTATGCTCTTCCTATCATCTTTTAAAGATGTATCTGTACTCTAGATTTGCTGAGCAATGTTTTTATAAATGTTGACTTTTTTTTTTTTTACTTGAGAGATTATTTCTGGTCTGATTTCCTCAATGGCCTCGTGCATTTGTTTCTTTACTTCAGGTGCTATCATTTCAGAAATATCAGGGGTGTGGCTTCCATTTTCCTCTGTCTCATTGTCTCTAGGACTTGTTCTGGATGGGATGGAGAGGATTTTACTTCTGTGACTTTCATTTTCTATTTCAAAAGTTTGTTTTTTTTTCTGTGTTGATCCTTGTAAGTTGTTGCAGTATGTAACTTTATCACTACTATCAAGGCCTCTCTAGGTAAAATTTGCTCTTTAGGATATTTTCTGTGTGTAGGAGGTTCTTGGTTTTGAAACTGAAATATTTTTAAAAATTATGACAACAGAAATATACTTTTATAAAAGGTATAAATTGATTAATAAAGAGAACTAACAAAGTAGAAAAAGATTCTAGTGAATGTAAGAGAGTTGTATTTAATACAGATATCACAGGAAAATGAAGCTCATGAAGACAGTGTGTTAAATAACTGGATATTTAATTAGAAACATGATTATATTAGATCTCTTAATTTGTAACTTACCATGAAATAATATTCAGTAGTTGTAGTGGATTGACAAATGGTGGTCAACTTATGACCCCCAGCTGAACTGAGTAAGTGTAATGCTGGCTGTGGGAGGCCACCTGAGGACTGTTGCCAGCAGCATAAGAGGCAGAACTGGAGAAGAAGTGAGGCTGCTGGGAACTGAGAAAGGCTTTTGGGAGCTTTGAAAGGCTGTTGGGAACTGAGAAGGCTATAGGGAGCTGGTAGAAGCTGTAAGGAGCTATTGGTTCTTTCGGAGGAGCTTGTCATGCTGGTTTTCCTGATGAAGTTGGCTGTTTTCCTCCTCTGAGGAGTTGGGGACCTTGTTGGCACTGAGAATAGCTTCAGTTCACTTTGGAGGAGTTGTGGTGCTCCCTTTGAGCATCACTTCCTGGCTCTGGAGGGGAAGATGGTGCACTGCCAGGGTCTTGGAGAAGTTTGCTGCATTGGCTTCCCTGATGGGAATTCAGCTGTCTTCACCATTAGAGGAGTTTGGGACCTCACTGTTGCTGCGAATGGCTGTGGTACCTTTCAGGGGAGCTCTGGTTCTTACTTTCAGCATCACTTCCTGGCTCCAGTACAGATCCCTCCGTCTACTACCACAGATCCTTCATCCCGCTGGCACACACTTCCTAGATTCCACAACTGACCTTTGGGTCTTCCCAGTGCAGATCCGTGAAACGGGCCTGCATGAGATATTGTTATGGGCTTTAGCTCTCCAGCTGGACTTGTGGGAGGCACTGTTATGAGATGTAGGTCTTCAGCTGGACTCATGCAGGACATTATCATGGGATCCAGGCCATTAGCTAGTTTCCTTAGTCTTTGTGTGTGGACAGATTTCCTGCACTCTTTTGTATTCCATTCTCTGGATGACTATTATAAATAATCTTATAAAATATGTGTCCTTTATTATATTGTTGCCCTTGCAAAATATTCCCCAAACCAACACAGTAGTTTAAATATTTAATATGAGAAGTAAAGTAATTTAAAAAATAGAAATACATAAGTGAATGTATAATATAATCTAGTAACAAAGTCAGAAACCAAAGGGAAGAATTTATATGTTTACATATAGAAAAATAAAAAATATACATAACAATCATTATGAAATACATTTTAAAATATGAAACTGAAATGTATGATAATTTATGTAACAAAAGTTACAAAGCTGGTCTAGAGCATGTGCCAATAATAAATATTTGTCAAATGCAGTGAATGCATGAATATACAAATCAAAGAATGAAAATTGAAACCGTTCCTATAAAAAATGGAGACACTAAATCCTCTGTGGAATCTTAGACCAAGAACATGAATAGGAAATTTAAACAAGAGAGATACAAATGGTCCTGTGTAAAAATTCAATTTTGTTAATATAAAGCACATCTAATTAAAGTGAATTGTCATTTTTTCACTGAATTGGCAGGAGTTAAAAATAATTGTAATAATTTAACTCCACAGACTCACACGGCCATATATCCCAGATAATTATGCTAGTGGCACACTTTTTTGAGACACTTACTTAGAAATTTACATTAAAAGTCTCATTTTGCTTTTGGAATTTTATAAGGAAAAAATAGGAAGACTACAAAATGACTTGTTTGTGAGTCATTTATTTATTGCAGCATTTTTAAATTTGAAGAGAGAGAAAGGAGGGGAACATTAAACTGCTAATGCTTCTGAAGAGTGTTTGTTAATGTGAGAAGAAGTCTACACGTGGGTAGGAAAGCAAAGTGAAATGGTAGGTGTAGTTGATACTAATAATAACCTCTGACTCTGTGGCACGCATCACTTGGCCTTAGACAAAAGGCTGATAAGCAATTTTGTGGTGTACTCTCTGTCAAGCATCATACTTAATATTTTATGTGCAATGTCTCTATAAGTTAACTAGTGTGAGTCCCAATCATGTACAAATATTGCAGATGAAAAATCTGAAATTTAGAGATCTTAGTGTATAGCTCTGTTTCTTCTTCAGAACTCATTTAACCTCTGTCTTTCAAATTTCTGTATGCATCCATATTGTGCAGGAAAAGCTGTAAAACAACATTTAAAATATTGTTACGATTGAAATAATTGACAATTTTTATCTTTTTCCTTTATAGTTTTATTAAAATCCCCAAATTAACAAAAATGCAAGCTCTAAGCTACGTTTTTACTCTCCCCAGCACATACGATACACTCCATTTCTCGTACCTAATTTATTTAATGTGCTCTTCAGAGGGAATTCATGTCCATAAGGGTGGCCTGGCGTACAGTTGTAAATCACTAAGGATCTGCTCTTTTATTCATAGACATAAAGCCTGCAGTGGCCACTCCACATACCATAGTGGCTACATGAGTGGAGCCGCGGTGTCGCATTCCAACCGTCCCTTGCACTTACCATGCATGTCACCTCGGTAAGTCAATTAATCTGAGAAAATTGAAGAGAAAGAAAATAGCTACCATGTTAATTTGCTGTGAAAATTGAGTACCTTAACATTTATAAAGTGGCCTTATTAAGTACTACATAGTGTCCACTACTATTTTATTTATTGTTTTATCAGACATTAAATATTTAAAATATATTATATATTTTAGAAAAGTTTTGAACAAATGGAATTCTTTCAAGTATGCTTCTGATTTTACTGTAATAGAAGTGACTGGGCCAGACAATTCTATTCAATTGAATTTTCATAATGGTATCATTTACCAGTTACTCTGATATGTAAGAAATTGTGAATTCTGACTAATGAAGAAATTAATAAAGATTGGGGGTCAACAAAAGAGATTTGGGGTTCAATTAAACTTTGGGAAGTTAAACCCCAGACTTCAGAGGTTTTCTGTGGGAAGGGAAACTGGAGACCAAGGCTATGGATTAATTATGCTTCCCAGGTGCGAGCAGCACCTTTTCAGACACACCAAGGGAACTGTGTAAATGGACTGTTTGATTGGCTTTCCAGGGCGGCAATAAATGCTTTTGCAGCATGATGATTTAAGAATGATAGGTGGAACCTACCAACAATGCCATTTTGCTTGATGAGACCATAATTGCTTTTACGTCATTGATATCAAACTGTGCATAATTAGAGTCAATTTTAATTCATCACAAATGCAGCACTTTGTTTTCACACGGCTAAATAACATCCTACAGAAGAAACACCTTTCTGTCAGGGAATAGCAACTTCATGTGTCTGTTAAGTGAGACCTGCGTTTTCTGATGGCCAAGGCACAGTTCACAGGTGGTGTTGGTGGACTTGGCTCATTTAGGTCCCAACATACAGCTGGTTTGATGTGTGCCTGTTGATCGTGTTGCAAACTCACCTAAATAATGAACTTTATACATATAGAGAGAATAATGACAATACTCTATTCTAGTGCACACACAATACTGAATCTCCACAGTACAATTAACAATAAAAGAGAAACTCTTCTAATCTTTAAGATGCTAATGAATACTTAAAATTCAAGGTAACAGAAGCAAATTAATAATAGACAAAATGCTATTCTATGTCTGTAGTACACTCGTGATTCAACATGTGAAGAGTTTTATGTAATGGCTTATACTGTAGCTATGACACATGTAAGGAATGTAGAGATGACTCTTCTAAAGCATAGCTCTTTCTGACAAAACAACCTCTAGAGGTTTTTAAGAAAATGTTTCCATCATGGTCTCCCTCTCAAGCCTAGTAAGAGTCTGGAGATGCCTGACGTTTTCCACTGATGAGATATTTGCACCTGTTTACTCACCTGTAAAATATTTCACTTCTGCTTTTATAGATTTTCTCTATATGCCAGACACTATTTGAATGCTGTATAGTCATTGACTCAGTCCTCATAAAAACCCTGTGAAGTAGCTAAATTATTGTCTTCATTTTTCAGGTGAGGAAACAGAGAGGTTAGATGACTTGTTGAGGTCAAATCCAAAGAAGTAACATAGAATTTGAACTCAGTAAGTGCAGGTTCAAAGGATGAGACTTAATGTACTTGTATTGCAGGATTTTTGAGAGGATTATATAAAATATCCCTCGACTCAACAGGGGTCCTATGAACTGGACTTTCTTCTACTGCCATCCATATTTCTGCTCGATGACTCTTCTGTATGCTGTGTGCAGAACAGCTTCCTATCATTGACTTCATTTTCATTTTGTTGCCCTGGGTCACATCACCAACTATGGGGACTTTGATGTCAAGCACAGACCCTCAGGGGCCATTTCTCTCCAGACACTGTGCCTGGATAAGTTTCTACAGATAGCAAACCTTGCCCTCCCTGTTAGATTGGTAACCAGAGTCCTATTTTCCAATTGCCCATATGAAGTCACTTTAAACCTTTTGTAAATAAGGTAGGTGAAAATAAAATACATCAGTTCAATTAATGTGCCAACAGTAATTTATAGCAGCAATTATTACTCCCATGTCATAGTCAATGGAAGGGAGGACAAGAAAAATTAGGGAGCAGCGTTTATAGAGTGAGCCAGGATCAACCCCAGGAATGTCTCTCAATGCCTGTGATGGTCTGAATATGAGTATTATCTCCCAGAGGTCTACATGGAAGGCTTAGTCCCTGTGGTGGCAGTGGTGGGAGGTTCTGTGGATTGTTGTGGGAGGTCCTCGGGTCACTGGGGTGGGACTCAACCTATCTCCTCTCTGACTCCAGGCTCCAATGTGCTTTTGCTCCAACATGGCTGCTGCCAGGATGTGCTACATTTGCCAAAGGCCTGCACCATTGGGGCTGGCTGCTTTTGGGTTTGAACCTTCTTGAGTAGCCTGTGTCAAGTGTTCTGTTATACTATGAACCTGACTAATACAGTGCTCCTACTACCTTCTGCATTAGATTGCTTTTCTTATGAGATCTGAATCAAGCACGCTTCCTGTGCACTGTCCAGCCAATCAGAGAGGACAAAGAACCCTGAGAGAGGGAGTGGGAAGCAGAAATCACAAGAGGATAGGGAAGCACCTTAGGCCATGGGGCATAGGAGGAGGAGGTAGTCTTGGGCTTGAGCAACAGCTTAGTAACTTTCCCAGTAAGGAGCAAGGCCTGGACATTTCTTGACAGCTACATCATATGAAGCAAAAGATTTCTTAAAAAAGAGATAGGGTAGTGCACAATGATCAGTAATTTAGGGATATATTTAGGGCAGAGGACTATTTCAGAAGTAATCAGGAACTCAGGAGATTAGTTACACAAGACTGGGAGATGGTCCTGGCATTTGGTAGGTCAAAACTGTCCTTTGTCTTTTTGAGGCAGGGTCTTGCTGGACAGTTCAGGCTGGGCTTGAGCTCACTTTGTAGCGCAGGCTGGTCTCAAACTCAGAACGATCCTCCTGCCTCAGCCTCCTGAGTGCTTGGCTTACAGGCATGTACCACCACAACTGGCCTTGCCTTGACTTACTCATTTCTTGAATGTTTTGCAGGACTTTCATGTGGGTATGAATACAGATGGATAAAAGGAAGGAGTTTTGGTGTGCTTTTACAAAGTAGAGTGACTACAGGTAACAATACCATACTGTACCTTTCAAAAAGCCAGAAGATAGGATTTTGAATAGAATCAATCACTGATATTAAAGTCTTCACCTATTTTGAATTTCTGCTAATATTGGTTAGGTACGTTAGGAAAATAAACATGTGTACACATACATACAACTGCACACACCCCATTGTGTGCATCTGTGACTTAAATTCCATAGCAGTTTTCATAGTATTTTAAAGGATACAGCAATAGAAGGTAATGCGAAGTGCAGTGCCATGAGGGGCTGATCTCCCTGCCAAACCATCCCTGCTAAACACACAATCAAATCTTCCTTATTGCACATATGCAGCCCAAGACTTATATCACCACCATCCCTTCCCTTCCAGCTAAACTGTCCTAAGCCTTCCTATAATACAGAAACTTGAAATCTATCCCAGTGGTAGTGCTGCTGCTGTTGCTGCTCGTGCCAATGGTATCTGACCCTTTGGAGAAGAGTTGCCAGGTCTTCTTCTAGGTGTTTACGTATAGTTCTTCATTTTTCCCTTGTAATAACTCCAAGAGTCAGGTACTATTATTTCTTACCTTTCAGCCTCTTTTCCTCCTTTCTACTTCCTGTGGAATTACAAAATTGCTAAGTTGCAGCATCAGAGTTCAAGGGCCTGCCAGTCTCCAGGTAGGACTGGCTTTCACATTTAGTCTCATGTATGCCCTTAGGACTGTGCCCCTTGTGTATCTATGCTTGGTGAGTATCCTCTGATCCATTACTGCAGCAGATGTGAAAGTGTCTGTAGAGACAGAGGAGTTTTATTTTTAGGCAATCTACTACCACTTCTAAAACAAAAACACCTACAGGGATTGACCTTTAGAACTTCCTTTGAAGAAAATCAGGACTTCATCCAGCAACATTAAAGCTGTCCTGTTGGCACATCTGGCTCATTTATCAAAACCTTCCAATGGGCATTTTACTTATCACTGTTGGTTGTTGACACACAACCTAGGATTATACAACATTTGAATATATCTTCTAACATGAACTACAAAGTTAAAACTAATGGTCTAGAAAAAGGCAGTGTAAGTGTAAGAGGAACCACTAAAAAACTACAACAGATAACAACTCTGGGGAGATTAAAGATAATGAATTCATAAAGTAAGAACAAGATGCTAAGCCACAAAGAGGAAGAAATAAAGGAAAGAAGTAAGAAAAAGTAAAGAAGAAGGAAGAAATATAGACAGGGAACAAGACCTCTTAGAACTTAAAATATAAGAATAAAGATGTTAAACTTCAAGAGAAGGAAGATAAAGATTATATTCCTAGAAAAAACAAAAGATACTAAAAGATAGCAAATATCAAATACGCAAGAAAATATCGGAAAGTTAAGCACTATGTTCAGAAAATATGATGTTCAATTAACAGAATTTCATAACCAGAGAACAGAAAAATGACCTAGAGAAATCTGTGAAAATAATTTCCTGGAACTGAGAGATGTATTTTCAAACTGGTGAGGCCCATTGAGTACCTTGCATAATAAGGATGCTTTTCAGATAGAAAAGATGATAAATTCTTCTAGAGATTTGAAACACACAACATAGAAAAGATTAAAGACTAGAAAGATGCTACATTTCTTAAAGGAAATTAGAGTCTAAGCATTGAAATAATGATTTCTCCAAAATTTTAGGCCAAGACGAGCTGTTACCTTAACTATAAGGAGGGAAAAAAAACCATGTCTTAGTTTTTTCATTGCTGAGACAAAATACCCAACACCTGAAGTTAAAGAGAGAAAGGTTTATTTAGCTCACAGTTTGTAGAGGTTTCGGTCCATAATCATCTGGCTCCAAGGCAGGGTAGTGTGGCAGAGAGGCAACCTTTCACGGAGTGGGGGGGGGGGGATGCAAAAGCAGCAAGAGAAAACAGGGAAGAGCAAGCCTCTTTTCCTGCCTTATATTTTACATAGGCTTCCTGCCCTAGGGTGGGTATAGCACTCACACCACCAATCCTAACAGTAGACAACGAACCAATCACAAACTCTAGATTCAGCCATCTCCAAAGTGCCTGCCCCCATGATTTCAGGAAGCTTTGGTGAGACACGCGGACACAAACCATAACAACCTATATGTGGATCTTCTGGGCCTACAGAGTTTACCTCTTGTCTACCATTTTTTCTCAGGCAAATACTAGAAGCTGGTTTACTTTACCAACTGTGAGGGTGAAAAGCAGACACTTCTCCCAGATAAGGTAGCTGGGAGTTCTAGGGATAGCAGAACAATAAATGACTTAGACATAACTTTCCTAGACTGCAAAAACATTTTACAGTAAGGATCCAAGAGGCAAAATTAGAATTACAGATCAGCTGAAGTTTTGACCCTGTGGAAATTTGAATTGAGAAGCATTTTACAGAGCTGTTGGAAGGTAGTAGAAATACTGGATATCTAAATCAAATAAGGTAAGTACTTCTTAGAAAAAAGCGAATAAGGGAGGAATGTAATCAAAATACCTTATCTGACTCCTGGGCATACTCTATGTAATCATAAAATCAAAAGAATTTAATATGAGCTCAACTGCAATACACTTTTATTGAGAGGATAGACAAGAAAAAGGTGGGTTGACAGTTGTTAAATCCTAGATTTCAATAGGACTCTGCAGATTCTAAGAGACAGATAATGTAACAGAAAACGGCCTCCCAGTCAGTATACTTCAGTTTCTTAGTTGCAAGTAACAGTTCTTGTTGCAGTTCTGGTTGCTTCTGTCTCTTAGAAATGGCTGGTCACTATGATGCACACTGTAAGAACCACTCAAAGACAGCCGAGTACTCTGCCTTTGTGCACCCCCTTGCAGACTCCATTAAAAACCTCCCTCCCTGAGCATTCAGGGCCTGACATTTTGAGGAAAACTGATTCTTAGGCAGTGCCCATCTGACGTTAAATAAATCTGTCTCCAAATCCTGGGTGTCATTTTGGTGCCTCTGTTTGCCTTTGCAATAGAGATGACATAAGCATTGTTCTTAATGAATATGAAGGTGGGAACCAAAGGAAATGGTCATAGTAATTAAAAGTTATTACCTTCGGGGGAAGAAAATAGTACTGAGGGAAGCTGAGTAGTAGGAGACTCTCATTTTCCACTCTTAACTTTTAATCTTTTCTTTATTTTAAAGAGAATAAAAAATAATAGAAAACCATTAGAAACTACAGAATTTCATTAAACAAGATGATAGGAATTCAACAATGGTTGTTATATTGCACATTATTGTCTTCAAATTAGTTGTTCATATTATCAGATACACTGTGACTCCTTTAGTACCATTTGTTTTTAAAAATTATGTTCCTATTTAATTGACACAAAAGTAGAACTTAAAAACAAGAAAGATATGGTAACTCCAAATACTAGAAAAATGCTATGCTAGGAAAATTAATAGAAATGCCATCTATGTGAATGCTAAAATTATGACAGCGATGGCAGTGTGCATCTCTGGCACAGGCTAAGTGCCCTGGGTGTTGAGAGACAGCACTCTAGGACTCTCTCACACTTCCATGTCTCCTTTCAGCTTTTTTTTTAATTTTAAAGACAAAAGAATGGAGCTATATAAACCAGAATAACACAAAAACAATATAGGAAATACAAAATTATAGAGAAAATAGTAGGGGATTAGCACTGGATGGTCTATTACATAATGTTATCTTCACATTTGTTACTCAGTTATACAGATGACTCATTCGATTAATCAGTTTTCTCCACCCTCATCTCTATTGTTCTACCACTCAATCAGTCATCTTCCCTCTGATAATAACTGTGCTTTTTGGTTTACTTCCTCCCTGGGCTCTCATATTGGGAAGAGATATGCCTGCTTCAAATTATGCTGTACCAAACATGGGTGTACACAAGTTGCTATGGCAAGAGGTGGAAAATAACCCATCCTCAAAGATAGTAGAAGAGCAGGGAACCAGGTTCACTATGGTCAAGCCCCCACTAACAAGCCCTCAAGGCCATGGGGGGCGGCGGTTGAGTCAGCAGGGTTACCCAGCAAACCTCTAGGCACCACCCCATTGCCACGCTGCCAAAGGCTCGGTCCAGGTCTTCAGGGTTCTCATGTAGCCTGGAGGGAGCCCCCCAGCCTCAGGCTGTGGAGCTCCCCGTCAAGGCCCCCAGGGTCCCCTTATAGGTTACTAGTGTCTCCCTGCAGGCCGCCTATAACAATTTGGAGGCTATCCCCACCCAGCTAGAGAACCGGGTCTGCACCCTAGTTCCAGGTCTTCACCTCCTCCCACTTCTCAATCTCCAGTGTTGCTGCTTCCTGCCCCTTGTAGCTGGGCATTGGGTGCATTTACAATGCTGGGCACAAGTGGCATGAGGTCTCCCCCACCTGTGCCCACTGTGGTAGACCAGGGTGTGTATTAAGTTTAGTTATTAGTTCTAGGAGAGAATTGCAGGATTTTCTCGGGTCTGTTGTGTAGAGTATGTTGTCTCTTGGACTCCAGGACTGCTGCTTTTCATGTAATTTGTTGCTATGGATTCAAACAAGGTTCATATATGCAAGCAGTATAAAATCCCTCTTGGTGCTCATATTAGTAGTTTAGGGTGAGTCCTGAAGCCTCTGGACTCAGCCCATTGCTGTCAGGAACACTTGTTGAGAACATGGGCCACCAAGTCTCAAGGTGCTCAGAGAGGGAGTTCAGGGTGGAAGCTGAAGCCCAGGAACTCAGCTCGTGCTTCCTGCTTGGTGTTGGAGTGAGAAGGGCTTGGGGCCGTGTGGTCCACCTCCATCTGCAACTCTCTCTTACCATTGTGCTCCAGTTCCCATTTGTTCTTTGGCTAGATCCCTGGGAATTGCTGTGGTCCTGTGGTCGCTGCTGCTGCTCTCTGCTGCTCACTGCTGGTAGCTGCTCACACAGTGGAGAGGCAGGAGGCCACAGCCTCGGGGCAGGTGTAGAGCTGGGTGTGGTGGGCTGTGTACTGGTTGCTTTGACTCTGCCTTGCCTCAGGGCGCTGATTAGAAAGGTTGCTGCAGAGTGGGGATTCTGTTTTAGTGGCTGTTGTAACTTCTCATCCTCACTCTGGGTTCGACAACACTTCCGACCACCATTGCCTCCTTTCTGAGCTGTGCCTTCTCTGCTGCAGATTTGGACCAGCTCTGGGAATTCTGCTCTCCCTGGCTGACTCGGAAGGCTCCTGTGAGCACGGGCCTCTGAAGCTGAAGCTGCAAGTCCCTGAATGAGGGAACAGGCTGAGCATGTGTTTGGAGTGGTGACTCTCTCCTTTTCTGCCTCCTCTTCCTCCAACTGCGCCATGGTGGCCCTCCGAGCTTTTCCTCCAGGAGAGGTCTTGTTTGCTCCTTCGAGGGCCTCAATTCTCATTTCAGATCCTTCCTGGGTCCAGGGGACCCATTTCTCTCCTTCCTTTAGAAAGGAAAGATTGAACTGCTGTGTGTGTGTTTCAGTATCCTGGGAAGATCTTTCTCTGCTGCTTATCTAGTTCCCATCCCCCCAGAAGTCCCTCCTTTCAGCTTTTGTTCTGAACAATCTGTTTAAGAGTGTTTACATGGAACAAGCTTGGGAGATATCATATGCCTCCAGGACTAGTTTCCTGACTAATACAATAAACACCATGTCTCCCTTTGGGACAAGAGGTAGGCAGATTTGCTACTGGGGTTCCCTGAACTCTGAGTTCCTCAGCTGTGATGCAAACCCACTGTGCTCTGCATCAACTGTGGGACTTGAGGAGTACCGAAAATCACTTTGAGCATGACATTCATGCTGGCTACTGAGCTCTGAGTAATAATATTATTTTTTCTTGAGCCAGGAATCCTGTATCTTCTTCCATCATCTATAGCCCTAGTGTAAGTTCACATGTTATCTTACAAGTAGGCTAAATATCTTAGACCCTTCACAGTTCTTGACTGAGAAGCAGATTCTTAAAAGGAGATTTTCATGCACAGAATCAATGTGAAGTGCTCACGGGTCAACATTATTATGGGAAAGAGGAAAAGAAGGTGATTGAGGGAAAGATCGAACTGCAGCGTGTGTGTTTCAGTGCAATGTCCTCTGAACCCTCTGTGGAGCTCAGAAGCCAGAATGGCTTCTGTGGAGCTCAGAAGCCAGAATGTTCCTAGTGACTTAGTGGGGTCGAGTCCACACTGTTGTACAAATCACTGGGTCCATGCTGATCCCAGGACAGGTTTAATCTTAGGTGAATCAACCCTTTTCAACTGAGATAAGCCTAGGAGATGGACTCTACTGAGACATCTCAGCTGCCACCACTTCCAGGAACTGCAAGAAATGGGTACAGAGAAGAAGGCTTAGAGTTTCCTCTGCTTCCTCTAATTCTTACTAAGAAAGTTTCCAGACATCAAAGTTGGTTTCTGTTTGCTAGGAAGCATCTCTCATGGGCATTTCTGCACTGTCTCCCATTATCACTGTAGCTTAGATGCCCAGCTAAAATATTGCTTTCCCAGATGAGTTACAGGGAAGTGGGAGGCAGAAAGCTCCTGAGACTCTCTCCTTGGCCCTGCCTGGGATACCTTATTCCTTGTCCATCTGAGTAGAAAGATTTTTCCAGAACTTGAGTTTACTGAAGAAACATTTTCCTTGTTAGACTTCCATGTGGACTGTAGACATTTTCTTTTCACTTGCCAGAATCTTGGAGCTATGCTGGCTTTAAGCAGATATTTACCAAACTACTTTTATGATCTAGGACCTGGGCTACACCTTTGAGATGTAAGTGATGGAGCTGCCATTTTTCTTGACTCATTAACAATTAATTCAACTCAGAAATCTGTCAGAAGACATTTCTAAAGGTCCTGCTCTGAGTCAATCTCTTTGAGACTTTGGGATAATGTAGGTTAGAATGTTTTCTGCTGCAAGAAACAGACTTGATGCTGTGGCTTTTGAAAAGTAAAAGACTAGGCCAATGACCTGATATTACCTGGGATGGTTCGGGGTTAGCACTAGAAGTCCTGTATCCCAGGAAACAGCCCTGGGCCAACCATGATGGTTGGCCACCCTAAGCCAGACATTATTCTTCCTTTTTAGTGTGGGAGGTATGAGGGCAAGTAACTTGTTTTTCACTTTAAAGGAGATATCCTTGCATGTTTACTGGACCATTATATCTTTTCAGATAGCCAGGGCCTTGAATCTCTCTGGAGATTTATCTCTTACTTCCTAGAATGGGTGTACCTGAAGAAGGCCTCCGGGATACTTGTAGCTTCCTGCTTCTTCAGTCCAGTTGACACAGTTAGCATGAATATAGTGAAGTAATACAATGTTCTGGGCAGTGTGCACATGATGGAATGTAGGGCATTCATATAGCTCCTTCTGAAAGTCTTTTTAAACACACACACAAACCTCCTTTCTGTAATATCCAACTCCTTATCTTCTTACACACTCAACATGGAAGAAGAGCTAAGGTGGGACATAATCAGTTTTCAGACACCAATAATAGCTATTATCTTCCTGCTGCAGCCAAAATTGAGCCAGAAATTTTACTTTTCTTTAACATACATATTACATTTGTCATTACTACATAATATCTCTGGCTAAAAGCATTCATTACTTTAAAAAGATAAGAATAAATTTTTATTTCACCATATTTGTGACAGTTAACTGATTGACTCAACTTGAATAAGAAATTTCCAACTAAATTGGATCCACACAGTTCTGGTTGTGGCTGAGTGGATTTATTGAAGATTTTCTGGCATTTACTGGGTGGGAATTGCAGCAGCCAGTGGGCTTGCTGTCTGAATGGTATAAAAGGGAAACAGAGAAGGAGGGCTCATTCTGTTTCCCAGAGGAGCTCTAGGCCTCACCTTTACCTTGGACACTGTCTCCTGACTCCAGCTCAGATTCTTCAGCTTTCATCACAGCCCACCCAGCCTCCTGGTATGGCCTGACATGGAATCCACAGTAGATCCAGGCCTTCAGCTGGACCCTTTGATCTCCAGTGCACAGACAGCCCTTTTACTTCTTCCACACCCAATTCTGTGGCTGGCCTTTGTAAACCAATCTGGTAAATTCCTATATATTTATATATCTTTCATTAAACCTATTTCTCTAGTGAGCACCGACTGATGCAATATTGAAAATAATACCTCATAAATTATGTTCAGCTGTAGAAAATTTTAGAGGTAGCATTTTTATTCACTTCAGTCCAGTGTGTACATTTTAAGCATGTCAAATGAGGGTGCTTACTACTTCAAAGCAGTAAGGGGGCACTTCCTCATCATATAACCAGGCCCATTTTTCCTGTTACAGACTGAGCCAGGCACTGAAATGGGTGATTTTGTAAGAAAGCATGTGAAGATGCAAGAGTAAATATCAAATCCACCTCCCTGAAGAGAGAGTTTGGAGACATCAGTGGGCTGAGGTGTGGGACAGGGGCTTGGAAGTCAGTCAGTGGTGGGTGTCTGAATATGTACAGACTAAGTTCCATCTGCTCCTATCATTATGACCACGTGTCAGAGGGATTATCTCTACCTCTAAAATTGGTGATTTTTTAGATCAACTCGGAGAAAGTAACCAACAGCAGGTAAAGTCTGTTAAGTCTTGATTTCACCAATATACTCCCATCAGGCAGTGGCATTCTTTGGTCACACCCTTGTGATTCAAATGAAAAGATTATGCAGCAGTTATAGGATTTTTTAAAAATTTATTTTAAAAATAAAAGAAGGAAAACATATCAAAAACAAAAAGCCATTCACAAAACAGCACGAGAACAATACAAGCAATACAGTGTTACAGACAAAGTGGTAGGGAATTATCAATGGTTGTTGTATTATGAATTGATATCTTCAAAATGATTTCTCAGGAAACCAAATAGAGACATGCAAGATTGATCAAATAATCATTAACTGTTTCTGTCAGTAAAGCAATAGAAGTCAGTAGTACAACAATGTTAGCTATCCTGTATATATATACATACATAATTTCCCCTTCTTTCTTTTCTCTTTTTCCCTCACCCCAGTTGCTCTTTACTTTTGAGCATGTTACTTTCATTTCACAATGTCACAGCAGTTATGGTTTATCTGAGGCTAAGCTCGAAATCTCTTTTTATTTGTTTGTTTCTTAATTGAACTGACCTTTCTTACACATGCAGTAGAACGCAGTCTTTCCAGTGGTTTCAGCTCTGTTACCCACCTTGTCTCATGTTGCTTCCTTCATCATTTACTCTGTTTTGGCCATAGTGGTTTTCTTTCCTCAAATAAGCATTTTCCCTCCTTCCCTCCTGGTCTTGGCTGGTGCTGCTTCCTCAAGGTAGAAGATTTCCTTTCACTGCCTCCTTCTCAGCCTCTGGGTCTCAGCTCCACAGCTGAAATGTCACTGCTGCAGAGAGCCTTTCTCTGTCCACCTCAAATAAAGTGGATCAACAGCCATCTATTCACCCTCTGTTTCAGCAACCTACACCTGAATTTCCTGGGTCTCCATAATTGAAATTATGTCATACCTGAGCCCCACTGAACTACAAATTCTATGGGAATATGAGCTAGTTTTTGCTTTCACTTAAACTACAACCAGTGTCTTGCATACAACTCTGTTTATTAGTTTTCTCTGGCTGTTATAACAAAGCATTACAGACCAGATGGCTAAACAACAGACATTTATTTCTTCACAGCTCTGGAGGCTGGATGGCTGAGGTATTAGTAGTTGGTTCCTTCTGAGGCCTATCTCATTGGCTTGTAGATGGCTTCTTTTCCCTGACTCTTCACATGGTCTTCTCTTTGTTACTTATCTCAGGTATTTTGTTATAGTATTGTGAAGCTGACAGAATTATGAGAGGGGAAGTCTGAAAACTCATTCTGACTTGTGTCTCATACTTAATTACCTGATACAGTTGGCTACATGTTATGATTCCTTCTGATTCTGAGGTACTTGTGTTAGCCCTGATTTAGGGAGTCTAACAATGAACTAGAAATTATAAATGAAAGTAGGAAACCTGAGACTTTAGTGTCAGATCATATCAGACCACTCAGTTTAGCTATGCTAGCAATGAAGGAACACAGAGATGTCCAGGATCTTGGGCCTCCTAATCTTTGACAAAGTATCCTCCTAGGCCTCCTGACTTTGTCTGGCATCTGAGATTTCAAAGGGAATCTGTAATGGAGAATACTCAGGAAAATGCCCCCACTTTAGTAGTAGTGCCAGGACACTTACAAAGGAGATAAGATGTACACTCCTGGGTTCATTTCAAGAAAATGTTTAATTCATCATTTTTAAGAATCGTAATGCATAACCAATGATCTGTAAGTAAACTTTAAGTTTAAAAATATACACAGAATACTTTTGCAGTATCTTATTATCATTTTTGCATATCTTTGTATCCTATAACATAGTTTTGATCTCACAATTTTTTGTACCATTTCTGGTGAATAATCCATTAGTTGGAAATTTGAGTTACAGTGGATGGCATGAAATAGAAATGTTACCTCTGCAATTTAAAATCCATTTTCTTTCATCCTAGAAATTTATTTTTGAAGTATCTGCTTTCTATCTCAGACAAAGAAAATGTGTTTTTGACTTGGGGAAGAAATTTGCCACCCACTAGTCTAATTGAATTGTAGAATAAATTTCTTTCTATCTTTTGGTCTTGAGGAAGCCTTGTCTAGACTGCAAGCTGGCATTACCCATTTTGTGGAGCAGAGACCTGCCTGCTCCCAGATGGGACCTTCAGTAAGTCATAGTCCTTGACAGGCTTGAGCACCCTGATCCATTAAAAATCATGTAAAGTCAGAGAAATATGAACCCCATAGCAAAATCTGGTCATCTGTTTTCTATTATACTTCACATGCTTCAGGCTACTAAGCATGGGCCTTTATTTCAAAGCTAGGATTTATATATTTGTCTTTCATAGCATTTGGCATTTCTCATTCAGATCCCTTGGACTTGATTTTTGGCAATACACTAAAATGCCAGCCCTTACCCTAAGATTAAAGGGATCCAGTTCTTCTTTGCTGTTATCCATCTTTACATGACTGTGATTTGGGTCTCACTATATTTCATATTGTGTCAGTCAATACCCTATTCATTGACCTGCTTCGTGGGAAAATTTATCAGAGTGTACTTGGGTAGAATTATGGTGACCTATCATGGGCAGCTGACATCTTGAAGGGCGTTGACTATTTTATCTAATTTTTTTTTTGTTGCTAGAAATCAAACCAGGGAGCAGGCCAGGCAAGCATTTTACCACTGAGCTATATGCCCAGGCCTAATAGTAACTGCTTTAAATCCACTCTACAAGGTAGCCTTTCTACTTCTAAGCCATTGAAATAATGTTTCTACCCCTATTAATACACTGATATCTGGTTGACAGTTCACATCTACTTTTATTCTGGGACATATTATGGGCTCTTTATGTGATTTTGGTAGCACTACACAGTCATAACTTTTCTCCTGAAACAAATTGGAAAAAAAGTCCTTACACTTTCCTAATATACCCACTAAGATAATGTCTGTTAAGGAGAGAAATGTATTTGGAAAAACACCTGGATGAGCACTGGGGATGGAAGATTTGACACAAGAGGCAGAGATGTCAGCTGCCTCTGACATCTCCTGTCAGAACTCAGGAAAGATGGCAGTCCCCTGTGAATGAGGAGAGGACCAAGTCTGTGGTTTTTCAAGAATGAAGAGGTGATAAAGAAGAGGAAGACAGAAGGACTTGAGCCTTCTGTGCGAGCGGGGGTAGGCACGTAAATGCAACTTTCAAGACTAGGTTTTGGCAACTATAAATGGTTTCAAAATTCTTTACTGGACCTCTTTTAAAAATCCTAAATACTAAGCATTAAGGCTGTTTTGTATAAGAACATCGGATTCTGCGGGTAGTTCAAAGCTCTGAATTTCATGCCAAAGTTAAGCCATGATGGTAAGGTGATAGGTGAGGGAAAGCCTGCTGGGAAGAGAGAAATCACTCCAAGGCTTCTTGGACCTAATGCTTTGGAAGAGTATGGGAATCCTATAGGCCAGAGAACTGCAAGAAACAAGGTAATTTTATCTAACTTTCAAGAGGCATGAACTCTCCAACTACATATATCTGGGTTATATTCCTGGGTAGCTTGTATAGTGACTCAGAGGTTTAAGCTTCTGAGAAAGTAGCCTTTGAACCAAGAAGTCAGGAACAAAATCATCTATGGGGGCTTTTGGCTGTCAACTGCTTGGTATTAATCAAGGACTCAAGGAAATCACCAGGGGAGGCCCCTGATCATGCACCTCTTCTTTACAGGAGGAAAAATTAGGTTCGGGGCTCTTATTTCTCCTGACAATGTACTTCCTTATGGAATATGTGATCCTATGATGATGAGACAGGGAAAGGACACAGTGAAGTGGAATCTAGTTTGCACTGGAAAAGACAAGAAGACTTATCTCTATAAGTGTTATTTCAGTTGTATACCAGAGGTCCAAATATTGCATGATCTACTCTGGTGGTACACAGGTCTCACTGTGATATCTGTAGAGTGAGGGCTGAACCAACAAATTTACTTTACACCTCCCATGTGAAAGGTAAAGTGGAAAGATTTGGGCATAAAGAACAGAGAGGAAGAGAGACAACACAAATCACCAAGGGGATGAAGGATTTTGATCAGTGAATGGCAACTAATGCAGAGGACTGAATCTTAAGGGAGATTGTGGCCAATGAATCCATCAAGGTGGAGAGGGACCAGCTCAAGGAGAACTTTTGTTCCACATCATTATATATCAAGTTTAATGTAGGAAATGGGAGATCATTGTTGTTTTTGTTTGTTTGTTTTTTGAGATAGGGTCTCTGTAATACAGAGTGACCTTGAACTCACTATGTAGTCCAGGCTGGCCTTAAACTCATGAGGATCCTCTTTCCTTGGCCTTTGGAGTGCTGGAATTTTAGGGGGAAGATTTTGGTATTGGAAATTGAACTCAATTCCTTGCATTTGCCAGGTAGACGCTGTGTCACTGAGCTACATCTCTGGCCCAACACTGTAGGTTTTTAAGCAGGGGAGGACATCATTAGAATTGTATGTTACTCTGTCAGCATTATAAGGAGAGATTGGAGGAAGGACTGACTGGACACATTTGTACCAATTAGGTGATCAAGGCACATTCTAGGTGAAAGAGAAGTCAATGAAAATATCATAGGGAGGACATCCAAACTTCTCTCACCCACAAAAATAATAAGAAAATTGGGATTACTCTAAGAACCAAATTTTTCAGAACTCAGTCAACTAACCAAAAGTTTGTAGCAATCCAGAGAGTACTCAAGAAAACCAGCTTTGTACTGGTAACAGTAGCCACCCACCTCTCTTCAGCTCTTGTGATAGCTTTGAAAAACAATAACAATGATCCCAATGGCTGGACAGCATCAAGAAGGAGCAGATGGAGTTGGAGTGTCTTCAAAGACCCACTCAAAAAGAATGACATTTTCTGACCTGTCTGTCTAGTAGTCCTGTGGAAGCCCACACTCACAGGTTTTATCTCTGTTAGGCTTAACTCAGAGCCCATTGATTTTCACTTATTTTGAATTTTTCAAAAACAATGGCAATTATTAAATCTCCTAAGTGTCTGGGCTGCTAGATATAGTTTGGTCAAATAATAACATAGACAAAAAATTTAAAAGGAAAATCTGGAGAATGAAATGAGCGTGTAAAGGAGTATCTGTCCAGTCAGTAGATAATGATGCTAACTAAACAGATATTTCAGCAGCCATAAAGGGACAAAAAAAATACATTCTTTGTAGAATTACTTAAGAAAACTCTCTAGGTAAGCAAAAAGCAGCAACAACAGCAGCATGACCACCACCAAATCCTGAGAAGGGAAGAGAATGTGATTTCCAGAATTCCCATTTACTAGGGGAACACCAAGATGGTAGAGTGGTAAGCCCCAGAGAAAAAGCCTCTCTGAGAGTTGTCATTCAGATATTGGAATATAGCCATGTGAGGAAGAGAAGGAGGGCAGTGGTTCCTCTACCCAGGAAGGATCTGAAACTTGAATTAAAGCCCATGGAGAAACTGAAGAGAGAAATTTCAGCGAAGAAAAATGAGGTAGCTGGCAGTGTCTTCTCCCTGAGACAGGACTCATTGTGTAAGAAGAGTGGTTCAAACCTATGAACACCTGGCAAGCGCAAGGTCCTGAGTTCGATCCCTGGTACCGGAGGGGGGGAAAAAAACCTATGAACACATGGTGACTGCTGGCAACCCAGAAGGCTCCAGGGAGGGATGCAGTAGTGGAGGAGAGCAATGAATATGAAGGTCTGCACTAGCTGATGGTGACTTCTGAGGGCTCAGTCATCCCATACGAGAGGGCAACTGGCCAGGAGCCATTTTGGGGAGGGTCTAGCTGAGCTCAGAACTCAGAGCAGCTTCTGGCTCCATCTAGTGGCTCCCAGCTGGACTCTGGCCCATGAGAGGTGTGCTGATGGCTGCAGGCCAAATGAGTCTGGTAAGGTTAGAAGGTGCAGGCTTGATGAGATTATCTACTATCCCACCAAAAAACTACTGCTGGCTTGCTGGGATAAATCAACATGGGTTGAGACTCTGTCTCCACATGTTGTCTAACAGCAACAGCAGAGACAAACCTGGAAGTGAACTTTTTTTCTCTTTCTCTCTTGTTTGTTTATTTTTATTGTTGTTGTTGCTGTGGTTTTGTTTTTATTTTTATTTTTTTGTTCATTGTTTGATCTAATTTTTATATGAGTGTGAATGTGGTTTCTAGCCCCTTTGTGGTTGTGTTTCTATTCTAATCTTTATATCTCTTCCTTCTCTCTTTCCCTCTAGCCTTCTGCATCCCCAAATTAGCATGATCCCCCTTTGTCCTTCAGCCTTACTTCTAATCTCTTTCTCTTCTTCCACTTCTCTATTTTCTTCCTACCTTATTTTAAACTTTACCCCCAAGGGAAAAATTGACATATTAAGGACTTTGTATACTGCATATAATTTTGTGGTTTGTTTTACATTTTGTTATATAACCACAAATCTAGTTGATATGGTTAAAGGTTGCAAATTACTTTTTTTATTTTAAGGTTAAAAAACCTGACAAAACAACAACACTGAAGACAAATGTTGCAAAGTAATGGTTAGCTCAGTCTGTCATTTTGTAGGCTTCATTTGATGCTATTGTCGTTGCTGATGGTACCACTGTAGCAAAAAGTGACATAATTGTTCTAAACATTTATGTCAGAGTATTCCTGGTATTCCAAGACTGCGATTGACTAAGGATCACAGAAAATACTGTGGAACAGTGCCAAAACCCAGGATCTGGGTTGAGCAGGCAGCAACTTCTCATCCCCCAAAACAGAAGAGGTAGGATCTTGCAACAAACCCCAAAATCCAGCTATACCTGGAAGATGCCTCAGAGAAGTAAAAGGGTTCTAAATACTGGCAATGAAGAAACCTACCATAGGCTATTTATAAACATCACCCCTGGAATTAAACTATAAAAAGAAAAGAAAATGAGATGATGCAAACCCAGATATCCAGATAACCAGAGGAAAAATCTAAGGGGCAATGAAGTGAGACAATCCAAAAGCCACTCACCTGGTTTCTCTGAAGTGGTAACAATAAAGCAACTGAATGAAGCTAAATCAAATCAGAAATAATTTTTCTTGTAACTGCAGATGGTGTCCACAAGGAAAACCATGCTTAGTGTTAGAAAATGCAGAAATGGACAGATTCCTAGATGCATATGAATTACCAAAACTAAATAAAGAAGATATAAAATTCCTAATAAAACCAATAACAATCAATGAAATGATTGGTAATTAAAAACTTGTCAACAGAGAAAAGCCTATACCTTGACAGATTCATTGATGAATTCTACAAGGAACGTAGAGAAGACCTAACACAACTACTTCTCAAATGCTTTAATGAGATTGAAAGGGAAGTGATACACACAACTCCTGTAAGCAAGCACTGATACCAAAACTGGAGAAGAACCCAGAGAAGAAAGAGAATTACAGGCCAATCTTCATAATGAGCATAGGTGCAAAAATAATAAGATATTAGCAAACAAAATCATCAAGAATATTATACACCATGACCAAATGGGGTTCATTCTAGGGATGCAGAGATGGTTCAAAATTTGTAAATGTAATACACCATATTAACAGAGTCAAGGACAAAAATCTTATGATCATCTCAATAGATGCAAAAAAACTTTTTACAAAGTGCAGCATCCATTCATGATAAGGACCCTACAGAAAATTGGAATAGATGGTGTTTACCTTAATCTGATAAAAGCCATCTATGACAAACCAACTGCTAACATCACACCAAATGGACAAAAACAAAGCTTACTCTCTAAAATTAGGAACAAGGCAAGGCTGCCCACTGTCTTCAGTCTTATTCAACATAGTTGTGGAAATTTTAACCAGAGCAATTAGACAAGAGAAAGAAATAAAAGGAATAATGATAGGAAGTAAATAAACTAAATTATCATTATTTGCAGATAGCATGATACTCTACATAGAAGACCCCAAAAACTACTGAAACACTGCTAGATTTAATAAACAAATTCAGTAGCATTGCATAGTTTGATACAAAGTCAGCGCTCACAAATCAATAGCATTCTTATACACAAACAACAAACTCACTGAGAAAGAAAATAGGGAAATCACACACTTCATAATAGCATCCAAAAAATGAAATAGTTAGAAATCAATCTAACAAAGGAACTAAAAGATCTATATATTGAAATTTACAGTACTCTGAAAAAAGTGACCAAAGAGGATTTTAGAAAATGGAAAGATATTCCTTGCTCATGGATAGAAAGAACCAACATTGTGAAAATGGCCACACTTCCCAAAACTGTTACACAGATGTAATGAACTTCTGATCAAAATTGCAATAGGATATCTCACTGAAGTAGAGAAAACAATGCTAAAATTCATTTGGAACCAGAAGAGACCTAGAATAGTAAAGGCAATTCTGGGAAACATAGGCAAGTATTATGCTTTGTGTCTAGAGCTCCCCCAAAGCCTCATGCAGTCATGGGGTATCCATCTAGAGCTTGTGATTGATTTATTGTCCAGGGCTGTGATTATGGGTGTGAGTGCTACACCTGCCCTGGGGTGGGTAGCAGGCTACCTGCACACAATACAAAGGACAGAAAGAAGCTTGCTCTCTGCCACTCCTCCCTTTTTGCTCTTGTAGCTTTTGTTGTTTTCTGTTGCCATGAACTGTGTGTTTTCCTCAGTATGTGCTACTCCACAGAGGGTGGAGGTGGCAGTGCCTCTGCCAGAGCGTGTGGGGAGATCTCTTCCTCTGGCAAAATAAACTCATCAGTATCTAGGAACTCAACATCCTCAGCCTCCTCAGGATCCTCCCACGCATCTCCATTCCAGGTTATGGGATCCCATTCCTTTCTGATCAATGCCCTCACTTTTGCTTCAGATACCCTTCGAGGCTGAGCATTAAACTTACTTGCAGTTCAGCCAATCAAATTATGAGGGACTGTGTTTGAATTTCTGCAATCTCAGCCTTTCGATTAAAAGAGAGGAGTCTTTTTCAGGACACACTTAGAAAATTGGAAATTTCTTATTTGCGTCTGGAGCAGAAAATTGTATCTTTGAGCTCCTTGCTTTCCTTTCTTAATTTGTCCTCACAGTCAGAAGACATTAAATTTCCTGTGGATGTTTTGAGCTCATTGTTTTCCTTCCCTAGTTTGTCCAGGGATGCTAAGAACAACCAGCTCACGTCGTTATATTTCCTACTCTGCCAAAGAAATTCAAAATTTTCACACACAGCATCGCTAAATTCCTAACATTTCACAAGTGGTGAATCAGGATAGTCAAATGGATCTACACTGACATACATATAGGAAAGGAAGAACTCAAATTATCATGTAGATGATGTGATACTCTACATAGAAGACCCAAGAAATTTCTCCAAAAAGCTCTTAGGATTAATTGCCAACTTCAGCAATGTAGAAGGATATAAGTTCAGCACAGAAATATCGTTACCATTTGTGCAGACCAACAATGGACTCAATGAGAAGGAAATTCTGAAAACAGTACCACTGACAGAAGCTTGAAGAAAAATGAAATACCTAGGAATTAACTGACCAAGGAAGTGAAAGACCTCTACAAAGAAAACTACAGTGTTTGGGAAAAGGAGATTGAAGAGGACATCAGAAAATGAAAATTATCCCCTGCTCCTGGATAGACAGAACCAATATTATCAAAATGGCCATACTCCCCAAATTATTATACAGAGTCAGTGCAGTCCCAGTCAAAATACCAACAGCATGCTTTACAGATCTAGAGAAAACATTTCTAAAATTCATATGGAGCCAGAAGAGACCGAGAATAGCAAATGCAATTTTGGGCAACAAGGGCAAAGTATAGGCATAGCAATACCTCACCTCAAGCTATACTACAAAGCAACATAAAAAACAGCATGATACAGGAACAAAAGCAAATATGTAGATCGATCCAATAGAGGATACAGAGACTTCTCCAGACACATTCAGCTATCTGATCTTTGACAAAGGGACCAAAAGCTTACATTGGAGGAAAGAGAGCCTCTTCAACAAGTGGTGCTAGGGAACCTGCATAGCTGTTTGCAGAAGACTGAAACTAGACTCGTGTCTCACTGTGTATTAAATTAGAATCAAAACTGATAAAAATATAAACATTAAAGGAGAAACACTGAACCTACTGGTAGATAAAATAGGTAAAACACTTGACATAGGCATAGGGAAGGAATTTCTAAACAAAACCTCAATTGTCCAAGACATAACAGGAAGAATCAACAAATGAGATTATATCACACTAAAAATCTTCTGTATAGCAAAAGAGTCAAGCAGTAGAATGAAGAGACAACCTATAGAATAGGAAAAAATTTTTCTAAGTACTCCTCAGCTAGAATATATAAAGAACTAAAAAGTTTTAAATTACAGACACTTCATAGAGGAGGAAGAACAAATGGCCCACAAATATATGAAAAAGTGTTCAACATCTCTGGCCATTACAGAAATACAGATTAAAACAATAGTAAGATTTCATCTTACTTCAGAAAGAATGGCAATAATGAAGAAGTAAAAAGTATCAAATTGTGTCAAGCCTGTTGTGAAAAAGGAATCCTCCTGTATTGCTGGTGGAAATATAAACTAATACAACCATTATGGAAATCATGATGGATATTTCTCAAAGAACTAAACTTAGAAATTGTATAGAGATTCAAAGGAGAAAGACAACCAGAAGCCATGCCTTTTCCATGGCTGTCACAAACTCCTTGAAAACCGATTTCACCATTTGCAAGTCATCAGAGGCAAAAACAGACCATCAGTGCCCTGAGAAAAGCATTTGAATCCCAAAGGACAAAAAACAAATGAAGAAGAATAAAGTATGACAAATGGCCAAGTCCAGGGGTCTGTTTTAGGTGGACAGAAGCACAGAAAGTGAGTGCTGGGAGGGATGACAACTCCCTTCTAGGTATCTTCCCCAAAGAGCTTCACATGTACTACAGCAATACATGTACACCCAGTGTTTACAGCAGCGCCTCTCATGATAGCTAACTCCTGCAAACAGCCTATATACACATCAACAGACAATCTGATAAAGAAAATGGGGTTTCCGTATATAATAGAATACTTCTTGGCTATAAAGAAAGACAAATTTGAGACATTTGTAGGAAAATGTGTGCATCTGGAAAATGTAATGTTGAATGAAATAAACCAGACATACAAGCTTAAATACCATGTAGTATCTCTAAAGACAAATTACAAAGAGATCAATAGAAGATAGACAGAAGGAGGCAGGGGATGGGTCTCTTGCAAACAGAAAGGGACTCAAGGGACCGAAGGAGTCAGGTGAGAGGGAGCAAATGGGGAATAAGTAGAATAAAGGTATGTTGTGCAGAGGAGACTAATAACCGTAACGAGTGTAAATACTGTATGCCATAAACATGAGCTAAGGTTAATAGTATCAGCAAAAATGAAAGCAGGAAAAGGTGAGTTAGAGAGGTGATGGGGGGGTGAGGGGTGGAGAGGGGGATTTAAAAAGGAAATAACTGTATGATGCACACACACCTATCCCCCGAGATGATTGTAAGATACATGTTCTGCAAACATGTACTGATAAAAATGATAACTTCCCCCCCAAACGTGGGCATGAGAAAAGGCAGGTGCCCTTTTCTGGATCATTTGAGCTTGAGGGGGCTCCTAGAGCACATGGATTAGTGTTGTATAGTTAAATATCTGGAGAATATATCATCTGAATTTTTCCATGAAAATATTAATCCTATTGTAATACCTTAGGTTTATTGTTTGAGCCTATCATCTTGTAAAGATTGAGCAGTTATTTATATATGAAATACTTCTGTGCTCTACACAAACATACAAAACACACACGTGTGCATTTATTGGGGTCTCACTGTAAAGCTGGTGGGTACTCAAACAGACAAAAGGAATCTGACAGTAACATGTTCAGAAAACTCAGGTCACTGTGGTTACGTGAAAGGTTTTGTGTTGAGCTGAGAGAAGAGACTGAGCTAGGATTTCCCCATCTGTAGAACAGTCAAAATCAGCTGTCAACCCTCCCAGCACTCACTTTCTGTGCTTCTGTCCATCTAAAAAAATAGACCCCTGGGTTTGCCATTTGTTGTACTTATTCTTCATTTGTTTCCTTCCTTTGGGATTCAAATGCTCTTCTCGGGGCACTAAGGATCTGCTTTTGCCTCTGATGACTTGCAAGTGGTGAAATCGGTTTTCAGTGAGTTTGTGACAGCCATGGAAAAACCATGGCTTCTGGTTGTCTTTCTCCTTTGAATCTCTGACATAATGAACCTGGCTCATCAACCTGGGCATTTTTTTCTGGAAACCATCTACGGTTAAACAACTAAAATGGGGCTTATGAAATGACTGCAATGTTTGTGCTCAAAAGGGGTAGTACTCAGATGTGAAGAAAGCCAGCCCAGGGAGCCAAGGGTGATTTGGGAGCTCCCATGACTGTCATCAGCACTGAATTAGTTACTTTGTATGTGCCACACATCCTGTGCAATGGTTCTTGTTACATTCATTCTGTCATTGGGAACTTGGAATACAATTAAGTTATATTACTTGCTCAAAATGAAACAGCTCTTAAAGTACCGCACTATGACTTAAATTTGTATTTGTTTCTGTGATTCCAATATCTACCACTGTTGAGTTATCCCCAGATGACTCTGAAGAATAAAAGCATAGAATTCCAGGGATAAAAGGTCCTTAGAGATCAACCAAACTTTCTTTCCGCAAACATGTAAAACTGAGATCCCTCTGGATCAACTTCCAGGATTATAAGAATAATCAGTAAGAGCACCCTGGAGTGCTGTATAAAGGAGTCTGATGCAGCACAAAAGCTACTTTTGAAAGAACAGAAAGTTATGCCATATTTTATTAAACTCGTGGTTTATTTGTTTTAGTTTTGTCATTGTTAATAGTAAAATCATTTTGTAACCAAGTCTCAAAACAAGGGAGACCCTTGATTCCTTGTAGCCATCCTAATTTTTCATCCCACTGAAGAACTCTCAGTGCTCTGTACACTCATTTAAAGCCTAAATTCTCACTTAAAGTGCTATTTATGGTCTCACTATGATGAATACATGTGGCCTGATTGACTGTAGATTTGGTAAGAATTTACTCCATTAAATTCTTGAGTTGGCTAGATCCTGGAAGTAAATACAGAGTACATAGTGTTTACTTTTACAAATGTAATTCAAGACATTTCTTCTTGGCAAGTAAGAATGATTACAGACCGTTCAACTCTTTAAATGATTAGCAATGACAACTGAAGATAAGCTCGACCTTGTTTCAAAATGTGTCATTGGAATGTGGCATTTACCACCACTGTAAGCTTTGGTTTTGCTGCATTATGACCATAAAGGAATGAGTTCTTTTATTTTAATGGACTTCTGAATATTCTGGGCTTCTCTAGTGATATTGAATCATTTCACCCCAGGTTTTGGCAAAGTTATGTCTTCACCTTTGCGCCCATCTAAGTCATTGGTAGTGGTCACACAAAAACAGAGGTCCCTGGTATACAACAGCCCTCAGATGTCAAACTTTTGGCTGCCAGTACCCTGCTGGAGTTCTTGTTCTTATCCTTTGGAATAAAGCAGTCTGATTAGTAAGCAGTTTGACTAATGGATGCATTAAGAAATGCATACTAGTGTTGCACAATAGAATGGAAAAATAAATAGCAGTTCCTTTGACTGGCATTGGTGTCCTATTACTTTGGTTAGAATTCCAAATGGAAATTCAGATGGTTCTGAAACAGCATAATCAACATTCAGATCTCTGACCTGAGACTTCAGACAAAATTTGAGGCAGCGCAGAAAAGAGGGACAGGGGTCTGCACACAGGTGAGCCATCTGGTCTCCTGTCCCCCTACGGGCAATGTCAAGTTTTCTGTAGCCCACTCTGTGGAGCCTAGTGCTTTATGCATCCTCAGAGAATCCTTGAAAACGATGATTTGTATGACTATGTGCATTACTTTCTTTTAAAAATTGCTTTGAAGAACTAGGCTGTAGTTCAGTGGTAGGATGCTTCTCTCCCATGCATAAGGCCCTGGGTTTGATCCCTAGCACTACAAGAACAAAACAACAAAAAAGTCCAAACCCAACCCAAACCAAACAAAAAATTTTGAAAAGTGTAAAGCTCTATGCAAATATAAGATATTGTTCTGTCTTCTGTAAAGGGGTGAACAGCAGCCCCACAAAATTTACATACACCAGGGCTCTCGGAATGTAACCTTATTTAGAAATACAGTCTTTGTAGATATAATTAGCTAAGTGTTCAGCAAAGATTAGGATCGGCTAAAAATCCAGTGACTGATATTCTTAGAAGGAAAGACACTTACGGATGTGGACACACAGGAAGCACCATCATGTGATAACCGACATTGGCATAGAATGACCTTGGCATGGAATGATGCAGCTACAGACCAAGGCATGCTAAGGGTCACTGGCAACAGGCAAGCAGGCTGGCAATTTGTGGTGCAAACTGTACCACAAAGCCTCCAAAGGAACCAGTCCTGCTGACCCCTTTTCAGACTTGTGCCTTTAAGAAATGTGAAAGAATAAACCTCTGTTGTTTGAAGCCACTATTTTGTTAAATCAGTGTGAGGAAATGAATGCATTATCTGTGAGCCACTTTGTGTCCCATCATCCTAAAGCACACAGGAAAAAGAGTTGTAAAAGATGGGTACACAGATGAGCAGGAGGATTTCGTCTGTTTGTGCCTGATCATGAGTCCTTTTGTTTAGCTCACTTTGGTTCATTAGAATAGGAAATAATGGCTTCTGGGAGAGAAACAGGCTTCTATGAGACTTCAGAGAAAATCGCTTTATATGGACTCTCTTTAGTTGTGGACAAACCCCCAAAGCAAATCCAGATGGTATTTAAAAGATGTCCATAGGTTTCTGTTGTTCCACCTCTCAGCTTTCTTTCCTGTGGGCTTCACCCTCTTCTGGTGCAGATGGCTTCTCCATGGAAGTTTCCTCCAGGGAACCCCAGGTAACAAGCATGCAGACAAATCCTATTTATTTTTGTCCTCACCGACCCAACTTATATTTTTCTTTGTTTTTTTTTTTGTTTTTTGGTTTTTTTTTTGCGGTACTGGGGATCGAACTCAGGACCCTGCGCTTGCTAGGCAGGCGCTTATGCCACTGATCTATATCCCCAGCTCCCCGACCCAACTTATAGCAGTGGCTCTTAACTAAGGTTAATTTTGCACTGCCTGAAGAGATTTTAGGTAATATCTGGACACAGTTTTGGTTATCACAGTTGCAGCCTGCCAGTGCTCATCTACTGGAAATGCTGTAAATATCCTAAATGCATAGGACAAACATTATCCAGACCAAGGAGTCAATGGGGTTCACATTGGGAAATGCTGTTCTAGAGCATCTCTTCTGAAAGTGCAGGAGAGGTGGTTCTGAAGGATTCGGATTGGCCTATTTTGGTGACACGTCCACCTTGAACCAATCAAAGTGGCCAGAATAACAACTTCTGGTCACACCAGGTGTGGTGGATTTATAACTGGTGGTCAGCTTGTTTTTTTTTTTTTTTTATTGTTTTGTGGTACTGGGGATCGAACTCGGGACCTTGTGCTTGCTAGGCAGGCGCTTATTCCACTGAGCTATATCCCCAGCCTGGTGGTCAGCTTGTAACACCCAGCTGAACTAAACCAGTGTGGGAGCTCTGGTCCTTGGTTTGAGCATTGTTTCCTGGTTCTGGAGGGGAAGATAGTGCACTGTCCAGTGTCCTGCAAAAGCTTGTTGCACTGGCTTTCCCAACATGGACACAGCTGTTCTCATTGTTGGAGGAGATCGGGACCTCGTTGTCACTGAGGATGGCTATGGTACCTTTCAGTGGAGCTCTGGTTTCTTACTTTGGATTACTTCCTGGCTCCAGTGCATACATCAGCCTGCTAGCACAGATCCTTTATCCCACTGCCACAGACATTCTAACTTCTAGCACTGACCTTGGAGCCTTCTTAGTGCAGGCCTTAAAACAGTCCTGCGTGAGACAGTGTCATGGGCTCTAGGCCTCCATCTGGACTCATAGGAGTCATTGTTATGGGCTCTAGGTCTTCAGCTGGACTCATGCAGGGCATTGCCATGAGATACAGTTCCTCAGCTGGATTCTTTTGGTCTTTAGTGTGTGGACAGATTTCTTACACTTTCTTTGTTCATGATACTTTGGGTGGCTACTATAAAATAATCTTATAAATTATGTGTCCTGTATTGTACCCCTGTAAACTCCAAACTACAATACCAGGTACGAGGCCAAGTGACCAACCCCATCCAAACTATACCAAAGGGGCAAATTTCTTAGGGGAAAGTGTGTGCTCACTATACATTTGGCTTCAGTAGTCAGGTAGAGTCAGACTCTTCCACCTGTGAACTATTATTTCAAAGAAACAAGATAACTTTGGTCCTAGAATATCTCCAAAGCAGCACACCAAGGGCTCCACTATTCCTTTGGCAAGTGCTTATAGGATATTTGCCCTGTGCTGGGCTCTATGCCAAGTGCAGGGGCCAGGGTGGTGAAGTTCACCATTAGGGTGGCCACACTCTGCTACCTCTTGCAGGCTAATGGAAGAGGAGCAATATAAGCAAAAGATGAAGATAAAGGGGGTGAAAAGGAGTAAGATGTGTTAGATGCACGGCGCAGCCTGCCTGATGGCTAGCATCGTCATGTACTGCAAGCAAGGACTAAGAAAAACTTTTCTTACAAACAGAAATAAATGTTATGAAGGGAGATGGAGAGGGACAGGGAGAGGGAGAGGGTAAAGGAGAGGGAGAAGGAGAGGAGAACACAGTAGAAATGACCTCTCTTGGGAAAATGAGAGATGAGACACCAGGCGTATGTAAGGGCAAAGGTGAAAATGGGTTTTGCTGAAATGCTGGCTAGTGGCTGCTCATGGGTACTGAGGTTGGCTCTGACCTAAAAAAGATCTGTCAATGATCACAGGTTTTGAAAGTTAGAGTAATGGTTTAGGTTCTTTGGTCTAATTTTGAGTAGACCATGAAAGAATACAGAAGATCCCTTTCTGACCTTCTTAACTAACACCGGCATCTGGGGCAAAGTCACACAGTTAAATCCAGCCTGTCCCAGCAACACGCCTACCAAGAGATGAAAAACAGCTGGGCTGAGGAGGGTGTCTGTGCAGCAACAGGCTCTGAGACCTTGACCCAGACACATGCTGGCAGCTCCCAGATGAGGCTTCCTCAGGGCACGTGAATGGTCTGTCTTCTTTCAAGCCTCTACAACAATCCATGCATTTGCTTTATTAATTACTTGAGTGTTCCAGATGAGCAAGGAAAGTGATGAGGCCAGACTTATCCTATGGTTTGGCTACCTCTGAGTCCCTTTGGCCTAAGGGCTGGGGAGTAAAATGTCACACATGATGGTGACTCAGGCCTTGTTGGTACAGCTCCATCGTCAGAGACTCCCCCTTCTTTCCTTCCGTGGACCTCTGGGCTGGTTGTGCTTACTACTCAAGCCCTTTAGCAATTCCACCAGTCTTTATATTGTCTGCCCCTCTCACACTGTAGATTTATCAGTGGTTCTGACAACACCTTTTTTGATTGCTCGATAAGCTTTCTAGGAGGCCAGAGGTGTGCAGCATAATCTCAGGTAATGAACTCCTGTGTAGATGCCTCATTTTGTATTTAAAAATCTCCTTGATATTCAACATCATTCACTTCTATGAATGGGTGTCATGCTTTACAGTTTGAAAAAATTCATTGGCATATGATTATTATCCCATTTTATTTTCATTTCTGTGCTGGGAGGTAGGAAGGTGAACACCACTGTCCTCATCTGGTAGAAATGCTGAGACTTTGGAGCCTCTTCGTAGCAGCAACAAGGGCTTCAGATGGGATTTCCTGAGCATTCCCCTATTCCTCTCTCCTGAAGGACCATGAAGATTTCCAGAGTGGCTGAGCTGATGGACAGAGGACAAGAGCTGAGGATGCATACTCTCCTACCATCATGGCAGGACGCTTAAGAATTGTCCTTATTTAAAGACAGCTGGGGTATCTTTGTTCCTGTTTGCCTTGTCTCTAGTACCATGGATGTATTTAATGTCACTCAGCCTATGTGGGGGAGGTGACTGGATTCTCACAGTCCCAGGAACTAGTTAATTGTGACTGCTGAGTACACGCTTTTATTTCTGCTGATGCACTGTGGGCGTGTGAGGCCTGGAAAATGTTACATCTGGGGAGAAGAGAGACAGCGGCAAGAGGGGAGACAGGGAGTGGGCTCTGGGAGGGGAGGGAGGGGAGGCAGGGGTGTGCTCTTGCTGTTGCTCTTGGTGTTCAAGCTCTTGCTGGAAACCCAGGTTTCTCTCTCTCTGCTGACTTTCAAACTCAGGGCCTCGTTGTGCATGCTAAGCAGACGTGCTACCTTACCAGCTCTCCTGCTTAGCTCTAATTCTCACTTGGCCCTTTCTGTTTCTAACACTTTTTTCTCCTCTGAGCTGCAAACTTCTCAGTCCATCTGTGTCTCTTTCCAATCTCCCCCAATCACAGGTGAAAAAATTGTATTTATTTCCCCATCCCACTTATAAAGCCATGAAATCCCAAAGAATCACACCACTGTTGCCAAGCAACTAAAATATCAACGGATATGGTCAACCCATCCACAGATACACTCATGGCCCCTGTGTGATGTAAATCCATCCTCCCAGTAAACCCTACAAGTCTAGGATTATGTCCTGCTGTACATCACAGCATCCTGGACAAGATGACATTGTGGGGCATGGTGACATCACAGAAAGGCACTCCACAAAAATTCATGCCATGAATGGGTCAGTACTTATAGGAGGCTCAACAAATATTTCACTGACTTCACCACTTTTGTCAGGTTTAAGATAGTTTAAGCTTGATTGAAAGAGAAAAGGAACATATTCTTTGGTGGTGAAAAAGTCCTCCAAATATGAAATTATTGGGCCGGGATCTGTGGGCGGGTTATGGTTAGATGTGAACTCACTTGTGTTCTACTCTCACAATTCCTCTAAACTTTATGCTATGGCTTGTGTGCAGAGGGGAGAGGGTCCCCCAGGAAAAAACGTAGGGCAGCCCTCTGCCTTTCTTCTCAGCCTTAGGAGATGAAGCAACAAACTGAAACACATTTATTTCAAAATTTCCACCTCTACATAATTTTTTTAGAATAAAGCCAAAGTGAAGTACTTTAGCTGAACAGCTTTTGGTCTATACTCCAAGAGAAAGAGCAAGTCAGGTGGTTCAGAAGAAACTGAATTGGCCCAACTTTCTCCTGCATAGGAGAGAGTTCTTAGGATGTACTGGAAGCTGTGAAAACAAGGGTCCCGGAATGGCCCTGACCTGTGCTGCAGTCAGTCCAGTCTAGGTTTTCTGTGAAATATAGTGGACTGCAGGAAGAGGACAGCAAGGGAGAAAGAAGAGGCTTGGGCTTGGCCGAGGAATCTAGACCAGTAGGGTGTCCCAAATGATGGTGTTGTCGTTGGGATCCAAAATGTACTCCAGAAGGCTCACTGTGTTGAAGGTTTGGTTGCAGCTGATGGGCTTTTGGGAAGCCCATTTAGTTACTTTTGGGAAGCCCATTTAGTTACTTTTCTCTTATTACTGAGACAAAATACCCCCAAAGTTAAGGGAGGAAAGGGTTATTTAGTTCACAGTTTGTAGAGGTTTCAGTCCATAATCAGTTGGGTCCAAGGCAGAGTGGTCTTACAGAGGACATCCCAGAGGAGAAACAGTTCGTGGTAGCAGGAGACAGCAAAAGCAAGCAGGCAACAGGGAGAGAAAGCCTCTTTCCAGCCTCTTTCTGTCCCTTATATTGTATAGAGTCTACTGGGGTTAGGGCGGTGCCAATCCAGTTAGTGGACTGATCCGGCAATCACCCACCTTTAAGCCTAGCATTGAACCATAAATCAATCACAAACTCTAGATTCACCTGCCTCCAAGAAAGTCCCATCTAAAGTGCATGAGTTCCCTATTGTCTCCTCTGTAATTTGTATATCCTTTATTGATTTTGTTATAACAAATTTGAAGATAACTATGTTATACAGCATCCAGTGCCAATTCCCTACTATCTTCTCTACAACTTGGTATTTTCTGTATTGTTTCTGTGTTATTCTGGGTTCTTTTGTCTTAAAAATAAAATTAAAAAAAATAAAGTGCCTGAGGCTTTGGGGGGGGCATCTAGACACAAACCATCACAGAAAGTGATTGGATCACAAAGATTTTATAGACCCAGTGAGTAATCTAATAGGTTATTAATGTGAACCACTAAAATACATACATACATATATATATATATACACACCTTAAATATTATATTTCAACTTAAAATCTGTAAATTTTTTTCTTCCTCTCTTCCTCCCTCCCTCCTTCAATCCCTCCCTCTCTTCTTTCTTCCTTTCCTTTCCTTTCCTTTCCTTTCCTTTCCTTTCCTTTCCTTTCCTTTCCTTTCCTTCCTTCCTTCCTTCTCTCTCTCTCTCTTTTATTTCTTTCTTTCTTTCCTTCCTTTGAGACATGATCTTGCTATGTAGTCCAAGCTTCTTGATCTTGAGGTGCTCCTCCTGCCTCAGCCTCCCGAGTGCTTGGATTAGAGATGTGTGCCACCATGCCTGGCTTTACTCATTTTTCTTTGTAGAGTCGAGGTCTTTTCTTAGAACATAGATCAGCTAGTTGCAGTTCTGTATCATTTTCATGTATAAACTCTCCCTATAGTGTTTTCCCTATGACTTCCACTCTTAGTTTCATCCTTACAATGCAATAATTGCCGGACATGGTGGTGCACACCTGTAATCCTAGCCCTCGGGAGGCTAAGGCAGGAGGATCATTGCAAGTTTGAGACCAGCCTGAGCTACAAAGTGAGCTCAAGCCCAGCCTGAACCGCAGAGCGAGACCCTGCCTCAAAAAAAAAACAAAACTAACTAACTAACTAAATAAAATACAAGAAGGACTTCATGATTTAAGAACTCTGCATGAGTCTTTTCGGAGGGCTAAACTCTCCTACTAGAGTGTTTTTATACTTGCCTTCCTCATAAGACAGGATGTACAGGATTTGTCTTTCTGAGTTGACTTATGTCTTTATTAATACAATGGCTAATTTTTCACATCCACATCTGGGCAGGAAGAGTTATCCAAGTAAGTTGTGGAACCATGATAAAGAGAGCAGGCTACGCGGGTCTGGGAGCGAATCCAGCCAAATCTTTTGTGCATGGACAGCTCGGTGAAGTGTGCGCCTCCAGACGCGAGGACTCAGCTGCTCACGCCGCGGGGCAGGCTGGGTTACAGCGGGAAGGAGGGACTGGGTTGAGCCTGTGCACCAGTTCATTGTGTGCTGAGCTTCCCCTGCACTCCTCATTTAATACAGGGATTAACTGGGCTTTTCACTAATGTACACAGCCAAATCTAATTTAATTTGGAGTATATAATTGAAATTAACAACAATGGCCAACATTTAATGAATACTTTCTGTGCTTAGAGACTGAGATCAATACTTTATATGAAGACATGTATAAGATGATATTTATTTTATTTATTTATTTATCCTAGAGATTGAACCAAAGGCCTTTGCACTGAGCTGCATTTCCAGCCCTTTTTATTTTGAAGTAGGGTCAATCTGGCTAAAGTGGCCCAGGCTGTTCTTGAACTTGTGATCCTCCTGCCTCAGCCTCTTAGCGTACTAGGATTACAGATGTGTGCCACCACACCTGGCTTTGTCCTCATTTTATAAATGAATGCACCGAGACATAGAGAGGCTATGATCCTCAGTTACCCAGCCAGTGCATGCTCATGCTCCTAATGCAAGCCACTGATCCTCAGAATCTGTGCTCTTAATTTTTGCACCAAACTGCCTCCTAGTGCAGCAGTGAATGTGAAAGGAGATGATGTATGGAAGCTGTCAAATGATCACTGTAGGTGGGATTCTTCCAGAGAAATACTTTACAGTCATTTCCTTTAAAGTTCAGTGTAAAGAGCCCATTAAACTTCTTAGTCCTCAGGAGCTCAAATCAGACTTCAGTTAGCCGTTTTTGCCCAGAAAGAGGTTTTGCTGCATAGTGTGGTTAGGCACACGGAATGACCAGGTTATTGTGTCTGTTCCATGTTGATTTAGCACTTGCATCAGGAAATGTGAAAACACAAAGGATGTGGCTATTTCCAGAAGGAACACACGGCCTCCCTACTCCTAAGAATGAGATCTGTGGCCCACTTGGAGGTGGGGCTGTTCACTTGGTGACAAACTGCGGCGCTCAAGACAGCATCTCCAGTGAGTGGTGCTGTACTCCAGGACAGCCAGGCAGAGGCCAGAACCATGGTTCTGTGAAGGGCTTGGGCTTGACGTGGGACTTTGAGAAAGGCCATTGATCAAGGCAGGGCATCCCAAGCAGAAGAAAGAGTGAACATAATCCTTGTAGTAGGACCATGCACTTGGGGATCTTGTTGGTTTGCAGAAAGGGGCTTATCAAGGAGGGGGGGGGAGAATATAGAGACAGCTCATAGGAGCTTGGGAGAACTGGCATGTCAGTCTAAGCAATAGCAATGCCATCCCTCAAACAGTGGCTTCCCAGCAAAACTATTTGCTTCTTGGAGATACTCGATTAAGACTGATTTTTTACAAAAAGTTTTAAACGAAAGATACAATGGAAACCTTTTAAATAACATTCCCCCAAACATTTGCCAGACAAAATGGAGAGCTCATGGCAGCACAATTCCCTAGCAGGCATGCGGCTTGTATGTAACCTCTGAAACGTCCAGGTGAGGGGTAGAGTCATACCCAGAGTGAACTGTGCTAAGAGTACTACTAGGGAAGAGAAGAGAATAACAGTAGATGCTTACTTCCCGTAGAGCTGGCAATGAACATAGAATGATCTATTTGAACCTCATAGTCTTGGGAAGTAGATGTTCCTGCTTTATTTTTCAGCTGAAGACATTACTATGCTATAAAGCTACAGATAGTGGGGACTGTGTTTTATCGTCTTTGTATCCAGTGCTTAGTACAAAGCATGGCACACAGTTAAGCCTTTTAGCAATATTGTTCAATGAATGAATAAAAGACATTATAAGTATCTTGTCCAAGGTCACAGGGCTAGTTATTTGTAGAGCCTGGATTGCACCACCTTTTTCTCAAAGGAAAGTAACCTGTTGGTTTCTGCAGATAATGCTGCCACACTTTGATCAGTGCAGTAAGTCTGAATATATTTCTTGCCCTAGAAGAAATAAAAGCTGGAGCTTCATACTCGCCCCAATACATTATGTAATTTATAAGCAACTGAACAGAATGATAGCTGCATGTTTATTGTCATGTTAACGAAATGCAATTTGCTGTGACTTTTTTTAAACTAAGCAATGTTACATCTTGGTGAAAGATGTAGGCTCTAAGGAGGAAAAAAGCTTAGTTTTAAAAATAAGGGAAAATGCTCATCATGAAGATTTCTCGCACGTGGCAGCCCTTGTGGTTTTCCTACCTTGTGGCTCCTGGAGTCTGGTGAGGGAGAAGCTACCATCTGCAGGGCGTGAAGGGTTCCTCTCTGCTCATTGGCGCACCTAGCCACCATGAAGACCAGTTGTTGCATGGAGTTTGAGGAGCTCGTGGTGGGGGACAGGAGTGCCAAAGCCCCTGCGATTGAACAGATCGGGACCCTAGGTAGAGCTGAGTTACCCGCTTCTATTTCAGTGCCTGGCACTGAGCTAATCATGGTTCCAAAGAATGCAGAGGGAGAATTCTTTGTTATGATCATTTAAAACCGTGCATTTGTTTCATAAATAGGACAGGTTTTTTTTTTTTAAAGAAAACACCCACAAAGAGCATAGATTATTAGAATAAGCAATTTGAGAAGGTTGTAGAATCTACCTTTCCCAGACATTCAAAGTAAGATGATCTACCATACCCTGTGATCCTGAATATGAGCTGAATGACCTGTTACTCTGAAGTTTTATGAATCACCCAGGTTTTTCAATGCTTTTCTGTCTTCAACTCATATGAAAATCAGAGAAGGAGCTTATAGGAAGTCTTGAACACTGAAACACTAGTATCAGGCCTCAAGTTGCAAGTTGAAATAGCTTCCATACAGATCTCATTCAACCGTGCTTCATAGAAAACAGAAATATTCACTTTTACCAGAGTTGAATGCAATTTAGGAAAAGAATTGGAAGCCATAGCAGCATGACACAAAATAAATTCTTCTCACTGAGCTTACCCGAGCTCATATCTACTCCAAAGCTTGCAGCTATATAATAGAAGTTTCTTTCAGAGTTATTTTAGTTCATTTCAATAAAATAATTACCAATATAATAAAACATTCTTGGAAGGACAAGAAGGATTCATGGCATGACAAGTGTTATTAAAAGAACTAATGAGCTTTGCTACTAATAATTTTTTGCATTCTTGCTTCAAAGAATGATACTCAATTATTAATTCTTAAACATATATATCTTTTCCAGTTTTGCTTTGCCTGCCTGGTGCTGGGGTATTTTTTTTATAGTTCTGGAATATACTGAATAGACTGATTCTGTTTTTTATTTGTATATTCTATCAATCTAGTGTCTATGAATTCAAGATCCTTCAATAATGATGGAGACCAAATGTTGTTGATGAACACTCAGTGCATGTAACCAGAAATTGCGAGAGAGACAGAGAGAGAGAGAGAGACTCAGCAAGACACATAAGCTGCATTCCCACCAAGCTGAAGGTGTCCTTGAGCACAACCATAGACTCAAAATCTTTCGACAAGCAATCCCCAGACCTCCTATTTGGAGAATAGGGCACACCATTTCAATATATTAGCTTTCAAAAAAAAAAATTCCTGTTGATTCCTTTTAATCCATGTGACACAAATGTCCACTCTCTTTAAACCAGACCAAATGTATCACTTTCCTCTGGGAAGCAGTATTATAGCATGGGGAGAAAATTTTAAAAAGATTAAAAAATAAAGATAAAATAAAATTCTCAGGTTCAGATGAACGGCTGAACCTCTTATAGTTAGAAAGCAAAAGGTTTTATTATAAAAAGGCCTGAATTTTAAATATCAAAGCCAAGATTCTAAAGGACTAAGCCCATGAAAGTTTTCCTATTAGGACAGGGGATTAGAAGGAATGCAGGTAGGCCTCAGAGTTTTTCCCTGATGGAGAAGGGCTGTGGATCCTACAGACTTTAAGAGAGGAACAGAGTTGAACAGTGCCATGGTTTGAATGCTTTTCCCCAAAGTTTAAGTGTTGGAAATTTAATTCCCCAAGCAACAGTGTTGTAAAGTGGGCCTTAAGGAGAGGTGTTTAGGTCATGAAGGGAATGGATTAATGCCAATTATAAGAGCACTTGAACTTGTGAATCTGATCTCTCTCCCGACCTCCCTCCCTCTTTTGGGGGAGGGGCTGCAATTGAGCCCAGGGCCTTGCCAGACTAGGCAAATGCTCTACCACTGAGCTACCTCCTGGCCCTTCCCACCCTTTCTCTGCCCTTTTGCCATGTAATGTATGAAACAGCAGGAAGGCTCCTGCCAGATACTGACACCTTGATACTGGATTTTCTAGTCTCCAAAACTGGGCAAAGATATATTTCTGTTTTTTAAATAAAATATCCAATTTCTAGTCTTCTGTTGTTATAACAGCACAAAATAGACCAAGACAGAAGGCAAGGCAGATGACACTGAGTGTCTCGAAGAAAGTGTCCTGTCCTGTTTCCCAAGTGGAGCTGAGCATAAGACGGAAAATCAAAGATGTTCCAAACTATACATAGATTCAGGTTTCTGATAACAGGCAGTATCTGTGCTTTGCTTTCTGATTGAGGACAGGACAAGGGTGAAACATCTGGAGATGCTTCAGCATCTAACATGGCCTGGGAGAGGTAGGGCAAAATTGAAGGAGGAGGCATGATGGCAGATGGTCTGACAGAACGTATTTTTCTTCGGTGCTAAGACCAGTAGACGTGGCATCAAAGCCAGTGAACACAGAGAGAGCTGGAGGCTCATCAGTGACAAAGTGTCTGATACCAGCCTAGAGGGATGACAACAACCCCAAACCAGACAGGGCCGACTATGTAAGGAGATGCTAGTGTAGCCAGTGAGGTCCATGGCCTCGCCACTATCCTGCCCAGCCTACACCTGTGTCAACCCTCACACAGCTTCCCTCCAGAACTTTAGTGCAACTTTTTGGAGAAGGAGAAAAAGACAGAAATTCTGCTTAGGTGAGAAAACCTCATCCTCTTAGTTTATTCTGAATTAAATTTTTTTCTACCTGTGGAATAGGGGCTTGAGACAAAAATTATGTCTAGCTTTTTAAAAATGAAGCAAGCTGAAATTTATACACATCTCACTTTGGTTTGAGCTTTCACACTCATTATGGAGGTCAAAGTGCAAGTTGAAGACAATGCAGGAACACTGGCTTTGGAGCCATGATGTGCTCTTTGAGGAGCCTTTCAGACTTCCATAGTGCCCCCGTCCCATCCTCTCCCAGGAGTGAGAACAGGCAGCATCGTGTGTGGAAGGCTGGACAGTGTGGCGATCCCTTCTCTATCAGAAATGGAGAGAGATCCTGCAGCTAAATGGAAAAGCAGCCCAAACCAGTTAAAAGTGATCAAAGGACTTGAAGAGACGTGTATCCAGTGGAGATATCCGAATGCAGATACCAAACTACAAAGAGATATCATCCCACACTTGTTGGAATGGCTACAGTAAAGCAAAATAAAAGACGACACATATTAGTAAGGCCTTATACCCCAAGAATGTAGGATGGTGCAGCCACTGTGGAAAAGAGCATGGAGGTTCCTCAAGAAATCACAAATGCAGCAAGGGTTTTGAATACAGACACATCTGTTTGGGAAGTGTCTTTAGCATTCCCCCAGTGTTCTGAAGCATCTGTTGACTTTTGAAGGTAGTGTCTGGGGAACGGGAACTGAGCTCTCAAAACATGGTGATGGAGAGAGAGTTTAGTTACACTTTGACTTTCTCCATACAATCCCTCTGTTTGATTAAGGCTGTGGAAACTTGGAAGAAATTCTGGCTTTGGTCTTCTCTTCCTTCCTCCCTCCCACTCCCAGGATACCTTATAACTTCTATAGATACCAGTATCCCCAAGCTTAAGGCAATGAGAGTACACGGGGTAGGGGGATGCCTGGCCAGCACTGCTGGAATAGTAACATGAAAATAAATGCACGAGGACAGAGAGAAGGGAGAGAATACTTTGATTTTTGTCCCTACCCCTGTAGTGAGGTACCTCTATGTTCTCTTGATCTTTTCTCTACCTTTTGATGTCTTGTTAGGGCTTTCAAAATCCTTGTGATGAGGCCCTCCCCAAAACATTAGAAGATTCATGGTAGTATTCTGCCCTGACCAAGTCCAGAGATGGCCTAACTGGCCTAACCCTATCATCCAGCTCCACTCAAAAGTCCTCTGGACTGTTCCTCTACCCTCTCTCCCAAGCCCTCTGTCCCCTCACTCAGTCCCCCTGCCTCAGCCTGTTCCCTTGCTCCTGTCCTTTCTTTGAGGGATGTTACTGCCCTGGGTCTGCATGGTCTACACTCCAGAGTCAGTGATTTTAAGTTGCTCTTTCCTCAAGTGCCCAAGCCAGCCCCTCTCCTGAGGATGGCCAGAGAATATAGGCCAAGGCCAGGTGGGAAAGCAGGTACCTGCTTGGAAGGATCCCAGGTGGCCTCTGGCTCCCAGGAAGGGGATTAGCGTGAATGTGAAAGAGGATTCAATCACACCTGGGGAAAATGTAAACAATGGTGTGTTATAAAGATGCAGAGCTCTAAAACAAACAAGGAACTCAGTCTCATTCCGCAAAGACAATATTAATTCCAAGAATTTATGAGAACTTACAATTTATGGTTAATTACCACACATACTAGCATTTATGTGAGTTGGTAATTTGTGTAAGTTTTATTGAGTTGCACCATTACACATGCAATAATAATAAGTGATTATTTGCTGAGCTCCTGCTAAGTGTCAGGTACTGTGCTAATGACTTTATCTAATTTTTTAATTTAGTCTCATACTCCATGTCCTTAATCTTCAGTTGCTCAGTGAACATGTTCATTGTCTTATTTTAATAAAAGTAAATTACATTTTGTAAAATATTGGCTGAATCTTAAAGCTCTGGAAGTCTTGAGTATAGACAGATTGTGTATTCTCAAATATTCATCAGAATATTCAGCAAATATAATTTGCTGTCAAATTACATCTATGGTATGTGCAAATAAATTCTTGGCTTCTAGGAGAAAATAATGACAGAACAAGTTTAATGAAAGCCAATTCACAAGCATTCCCTCCCCTTTCCCCTCTTCTCCTCC
>PVLD010015740.1:0-47443 GCA_004027595.1 Dinomys branickii
GACATTTTAAAATTTCAAATATAAAGCCAGTTTTCCTAATACTCTGCAATCACTTACTTGAGTTGACAGGAATTCTGCAGGAAATACTGACCCACTTCATCTAACCTTCAAAAGTTAAAATAAAGAAACCAAACTATGGCTACATATAACAATCTTTCAATTCCAAAACTACTGCAAGACCATGAGTCAGCTGATCTAAAAAATGATACAGGAAGGAAAACTTTAAAATATTTCTTTATTTGAACAATTTTCATAAACAAAATGGACTAAAGAAAGGGGAAGGGTGAATTGTCCTGTATCTATGAAAAGTTAGGGCAGAATTTTAAAACTATTTCCAAAAGGGTGCTGTTCCTAGAAAAATTTTCATGCTTCTTGAGCAAATATTTAAATGGAATAGGTTTTAAAAATAAGCTAGGAGTAAATCCAGATGTTTAAACCTACTAAAAATGTAAAATATGCTAAACTCAACAGTTAAGGGCCAGGTGTGGTGGTGCATGCCTGTAATCCCAGCACTGAGGCCAGCCTGGGCTACACAGGGAGCTCAAGGCTGGTCTGAACTACATAGTGAGACCCTGGCACAGAACAAAATAACAAAAACGAAAAACAAATAAATAGAGGAAAAAAGCCTAACCATAACTAGAAGAGTTAGCATAATTGTCTCAATAACTGGTAAGCAGACAAAATTTTAATCTTGACACAAATATTTCCAGAGAATAAAAAGGCTACTCAGACTCCTCAACCCAATGTATGATGTTAAAAGACTCTCATACCAAATCCAGCACAAAAAAGTAAACATCAATTTCATCCATGAATATAAAGTAAAATAATAAGCAATAAAAAGTCTGCCAGCATATAAAAAAGACACATTATGACTAGTTAGATCTCTTCCCAGAAATATAAAATTGGTTAAGCTTTAAAAATATATCAGGTTACTACCTTAACAAATTAGAAGTGAAAACTATTGTCGATAGGTGGAGAAAAAAATTCATAAAATTGAACATTGTATTCCGAAACTATTAGGAATCTATGGCTCCAGAGAATTTGACCAATCTGATAAAAGGCTTCTACCAATCTTTAGCAGATCTACATTTAATGGTAAAGCTTTGAAAGCACTTCCTTTAAGATCAGAGATAAGACGAAGGTCTCATCATGAACTTCTGTTATATTCTCTATTTTATGACAAGAACGTTCACTATCATCCGCCTTGGCCAGGGCACCGCAGGCTCGCATCCCGGTCCCTAGGATGGTAAACTGCCCTTCCACAGGCCCCGCTCCCAAACATCACCACAGCACAAAGCACGTGCGTGGCACTCAGCTGCGAGGGGTGAGAAGTTCTGGCAGGTGCGCTTCTACGCAGACGATGTGGCAAGGGGAAAACGCATGGTTATTTAGTGGGATTTATTCTTTCCACTCATGTCTTAAGATGCTGCTCAGGTTCTGCCCCTTCCAGAAGTCTCCTCTGACTGCCCCTGGCCGGGTGAGAGGCGGCACTCTAAGGCCTCCTAAGTCCCCATGCTCTCCTCTCTCACCGTCCTTACCTGAGGTAGCCAGGGTCACCGGCTCTCCCAGCAGACACTTCGTCTGTGGTCTCCTCTCTGAGGGACGCCCTCGGCTGGCACGCGGTGCTCACCGAGTGCTTGGCTGAGTGGATGAGGGAAGGGGCAGCCAGGGAGCAAGGGAATAGGAAACGGGTCGGATCCTGAGCACAGAAGTAGCAGGTGCAGAGGGAAACAGAGAGAGCTAGAGGAATACAACCCAGGAAATCCGGATCTCCTTCCTGCTAATATTGCGTCATAAAAGATGATGTGTTGTGCGATGATAGCACAGGAACTTCCAGAATAGGCACAGAGTAGATCAGTGGTGGCCCAGGACTGAGGGAGGGAGGGGTCAGACAGTCTTTGCTAATGGAGATAGGGTTTCTTTGGGGATGATGGAGTTTTTTTTTTTTTAAGTTTATTAGTACATGCTTGCAATACATGACTACATTCCTCGTGGGGAGCTGATACATGTATGTGGCGCGTTTTAATTCTCTTTTACTTCCCCTCTTCTCCGCCCTCCATCTCTTGGTCTGTTTCCCATCTTCTGAAGATCTGCCTCCCTGTTTCCTGTGTTTTAAAGCTCTACGCATACACTGAAAACTATGGACTCATGCTCTTTAAAATGAAGGGGAGTTGCAGGGCATGTGAACTGTACCTCAAGGTGATTCTTTAAAAAATTACCATAGCACGAATCATAGATACCTCTTTTAGGGAATCAGATAAACACTGATGCCAGTTATCAATAACCGGAGTAAAGACAGAGGAACCGATTTGGAAGGGGAGCTGCTGACCTCAGGTTAGATGGGCAGTAAACAAGTCACTGCACCATGGAAGAGAATAGACTTCCACATGGTGAAAATGCGACCTAAGATCACAGAAACACAGTTGCATCCACAAGCCACAGTATCCTGGAGTTTTATATTAAAATAGACTGGGCACCTAAAGTTTTAAAAAGTGAAATAAAATTTTCCTTTGCTTTCCATTTTCTTGTTTAAAAGGTGCTTGGTTAGTTTATCACAACTATTATTCAATGGAATGTTCATTTTAACTTGTCATTACCAGATTCTAAAAGAATTCCAAGGTTAAACTATCTTTTTAAAGCCTTTACCGGGAAGTGGGTGGGAGGGACAGTTATTTTCTGATACCTGTGGGGAGGTTAGCTGTCCCCTCTGTGACCGGCGTGCTTCTGTTAGCTTCTGAAAGCCCAGCCCATTTGAGGGGCAGTGAGGGAGTGGGTGGGGAATATTAACTCAGAACCGTGAAAGAGATGAAACCCCAGGCTCACACTGACTTAGACCGCCAAGGCCCCCTCCCTTTCTCACCTGAAGCTTTTGGTAATTTTGTTGGTTAAGGCTTCACACTGACTTCTCCCACAAAGGCTGCAGCAAATTGGCATCCTAGGCAGAGCCAAGTACTTTGAAGATTTCTAATTAAGAAAAGTTAAAGGTTATATAAGCTCAGCTGCCAAATTGACTGCCTGACCTTAAAAGTCAAACAGAGGCTACTTACCTCACTCCTGTCTTCCTCACCCAAGACCTCAATTAGAAACAAAATTTTAAACGCAAACATAAAGTTGTGTGGCAGATCGAGGCTGAGGAAACGGTGAGGAAGCTGTTGGTGACTGATGAACAGACCTGGATGACTTCTCCACCTCCACCTCGGAGCATTAGGAGCCTGGTGCTCCCACATTTGGCTTCAGTTTCAATTGGCGCAGAGAGAGGATGGGAGCATGCGGCAAACTGTCCCACCCACAGAACTTTGTCTCTGAGGCATATTCACTACATTTTTAAAAACAAGATAATTTCAGTCTTGAGTTACAGACTGTATTGTCCATGGAAAAATCCAAACAGACCACAGTGGTTAGAGCCCAGTTTGTGATATGTTATTTTAAAAAAACAAGACAAGGTTTTGCTGTGCAATTCAGGATGGCCTCAAATTCACAGTGATCCTCTTGATTCAGCCTCCCAAGTGCCGGGATTACAGCCATGCACCACCATGCTCAGCTATAATGTGCTCTTGTTGCCAAAAAAATGAACAAAGTAAAAAGCCTAGTGATCACCTAGCTGATAAATTATTTCACTGCTTCTGGTTTAGAAAATATTTCTAATGTAACTCTGACCTGTCTATACCTGTACAAGCAATTGTGGTCACACATTACAGCTATGCACAAATTACTACGGACCCAAATCCCACTGTCAACAGCAGCCCTTTTCTCCAAAGTGACCCTAGTTGTTTCTGGCAGCCCCCAAGCAAGTGCTTTCAGCGCAGCCACAAAGCCGTCTTTCAGCTTCCGTCACTCCACGAATCACTTGTCCACTCAGTGAAGATGTACTGAGCACCTGCTGCCTACTGCACGGAGCCGCAGCTCAGTCCCACGGGACTCCGCCACAGCACCTGTCCTCATCTGCTCTAGTTCTCACGTGTCAGCTCTGACGGCTGACAAGGAACTGCAACGTCTTCACCCTGCCTCTGCTAAAGGAGTCCACTGTGAAACACTCAACCAAGAATGTGGTGAGGATGCTGTCTCCCAAAGTTCCTATGGCTTCTTTTGTTTTTGTTAATGGAACTCAGGACCTTGTGCTTGCCAGGCACGTTTGTGCTGCTGAGCTATATCCCTGGCCTGTGGCTTCTGATTTCAGGCACCAGAACAAAGCTGAGTTCCATCTGGAGATGGGGATGTGGCCCTTCTCAGCTTTGTGCTGCTCTGGGACATCTAGGCCCTGAAGCAATGCCTTTTATTATGGTAAAAGCTATGTTGTCACTGACCCTACTGAAACACTGCCCCTTGCTTTGAACACACTACCCTATCCCTCTTGCCACTTTCTGAGAAAGTTCAGAAAGTCCTCCTCTTTCATGAGTGTCTATAAAAGGTGTGATCAAAAATAGGGTGAACGCTGCCGTCCAGTGCCATCCGGTGGAAAGGCAGACTCAGAAGAACACGATGCTGTGCCCCTGTGCATCTTACTTACCAGATCTGGCACTGTGCGGCCGCTGGTCTTCTTCAAAAACAGAATGACCCTGAAAGGGAAATGTTTTGAATTGATTCAAGACATAGCCACAACCTTGCAGCTAAAGGCACTCAGGAAAGAGGACCTCCGGAAATGCTTCAGAAAGTGCCAGGGACAGTGGGATAAGTGCGTTCGAAATAAGAGGGATGATGGCAATGTGTTTTTTACTGTAATACATTTCTAAAAACATTGAAACATACTGGTTTTTGATTACACTTTGTGAAATGAAACCACCTGAGATTCTGCTCAGGGCTAAGCAATAGCTGTGATACTTTATGTATAGCTATAATGTGTGACCACATTTGTTGCTCCTACAGGTAAATATGGGTGAGAATGGGGTTAGAAATATTTTCTAAAGCACAATCAGTTTAAATAGTAGCAGTTCAGTGAACTTCAGCCATTCCTCAGCCTTCTGAAGCACAGGCTGGTGCAGCAGATGTTGGTGCAAATTTCTTTAATTATTTGCAGATAGTTATGAATAGCAAGGAAGATGAAGTGTTTAGAGCTAGATGTAGTACTGAGTCCAAAGTAGCAAACAGTTCTTATAGACACTGAAAAAAGTTTAGTGTGGTTACCTCTAAAAGGTCCCAGGCAAAAAGGCACAACATTTCAGGAAAAAGATTCAACTCTGTATGATGGAAAAGTCACATTAGTCTTAGTCACGTTCTTAGTTCTGAGAAAAAAATGACGCCCACAAGTCACAAGAGGAGAGGTGAATTCTTGCTCACAGTTTTCAGCAGTTCCAAAGCAGGAAGACGTGCAGAAAGGGTTTGGCAGAGGAGAGCTGCCCCATCATGGTAGGCAGATCGCAGAGTGGGAAGGGAGGAGGTGGGCAGGCAGAGGAGCCCCTCTGGGTCACATCCCCTGTGGCCAGCAAGTCAGCTGTAGCATCCCCAGAATCCAATCACCTTCCAAACACCTGGAGCAACCAGGGCTCATTTTAGATCTAAACCACAATATCAGAGAAGAACACAGAGCAATGTCCCAGGGAAAACCAAACCAAACCAACCAAACCAAGCCAACCAACCAAACCAACCAAACCAAACCAAACCAACCAAACCAAGCCAACCGACCAAGCCAACCAAACCAAACCAGAGTACAAGCCAATTAGAAAATATTCCTGAGGAGTTTGCTCTGGGAAGTCAAAGGAAAAATTAAAATAATGCATCCAACAGCAAGTCTGAGCTCCACAGGGCAAGGAAGCACTGTAGTACTGCAGTGTTTCTGCTCTACTGTGGAAGAGAACATAAGGCTGTGATACCTGCCATGGCTCACACCAGGTATTTCTGACTGGGGGGTAGATCAAGTAGCTTAGATTTTGAAATTTGTGACATTTTGCTCAGTTTTGAAATGACATATTTACAGTCATTAAAGATTTTGAAAACCTTAGGTTTAAGTAGGTAAATTCTCAGCCTACAATTTGAAATAATGGTAACCACTATTATTTTTAAATTAATATATATTTTTGTAAACAGTTTTTGAAAAGATACAGAAGTGCTTAAGATAAAAAGTTTTCTTGAATTCCTACTCTCATCTCTACAGAAGTAGTCACAGTTAAATTTGCAAAATATCCTTGTCTTTCCCACTGCATATGCATCTTCCATCTAGAATATGGACTTCTATTATGTAAACTGTTCTTTAATTCGGCTTTCATCACTAAATAATTTAAATTGAATGTCTTTGCCTGTCAGCAAATAAAGGGCTGTATCCTTTCTAAGTGTCTGGTATCATATCCCACTATATTATGTAACATTATTTATCCATTTTCCTATTGATGGATACTTGGGTTATTTCCAATTTTTTATTATTAGAGACAGTTCTGCAATCAATATCTTGGCACATTTGCATCTGTGCTTTGTAAAATCATTCTGGGAGCTGCCTCTGGAAACTGAGCTGCCTGGCCAGATGTTAGGTGCATTTAGAACTTTAATAAATACTTCCCAAATTACTTCCAGCATGTCTGCAGCCATTTCCATTGCCACCACAATGAGGAGCGCCTGTCTCGCCACAAGCTCCACCCTTGGCAGCAAGGCACTGACCAGCTGAATCAGGGACTGCATTGTTTGCTTTGCAAAGACGTGACAAAGGCCTCACCTCATGTTCTTTCTTTTTGGTACTGGGAATCAAACTCATGACCTTGCACTTGCTAGGCAGGCACCTGTGCTGCTGAGCTGTATCCCCAGTCCACCTCATGTTCTTAACTTCCTTTATTTTCACTTTATTTTTCATAGCTGTCATGTAATTCTAATGAGGAAAACACAAATGTTTGATTTCTTCAGATATTTCTCAAAGATATAGGCACTTGTATTAGTCTGTTTTGTGTATCATGAAATACTTGAGGTAGGCTCCTCCATATAAAAAGAGGTTTATACTGGCTCATGATCTGGAGGCTCAAGGTCAAGGGGCTGCCTCTGCCAGTGGCATCTGACTGGCAGAGTGGCCAAGCAGGGATGGGCCTCATGTGGCAAGGCCAGGAGCGTGTGGGTGTGGGTGTGGGTGCCCCCTCTGACCTCTGTCCTCTTAGAAAACCACTAGTGTTCACCATGGGCCCTGTAGCCTTCTCTAATTCTTGTCACTTCTCCACCTCTAAACACTGTAGTCAGATTAAGTTTGCACCCTAATACCCACCATGGGGGATTAAATTTCAACACTTAAACCCCAGAGGAAACACTCAGACTGTGCTCAAACCACAGCAGCACATTCCTGGCTAAGAACACCTGTTTTATCGGCACCCATACCTTACCCATGCAGCTCATTTAGATGTTAATTATAATTACCTGGAGGCAGGCAGAGGCTCCCTTTCACATCCTAGAGATGGAAGATCCACTTCCCATGTCTCCTTGTTGTATTTGCTGACTCATATGCTCGTGTGTGTAGGAAGCCATGCATTCGTTCATGTTTGCAATGACACTTTCACCCCATATTCACCTTTAAGTCAACTACACTGTGGGTGCCATGCTGATCACCTTAGCCACGTGGAGAGGGCATCTGCCTTTGCCTTCACCAGGATCCCGGCATGTCCAGCCAAGTGGAAAGGACAGAGAAGTAACCAACAAAGACAACAGAGTGGGAAAGTGGTGTTTTCCCCACTCAGGTCCTGGGGAAATGGGGTGGTGTAAGTGTGGTTACTGGAGGGTCAGGGCTGCAGACAGACTGGGAATCTGGTTCTGAGGGACCAGGAAACCATCATATCAAACCAGTGAGGAAGTGACTGAAAGGGGTCAAGCCTGGGCACCCTGAAGGATAATCTCTGCCTAGGAATTACATTAGCCTCAGGAAGTAAAATTTGTAAATATTCTTTTAGTTTTAGCTTTTTAAGAAGAATTCTGAAGTGAGAAAACCTCCCTTTTGCCTTTGCCAAACAGAAGGCAAATAAGAGATAAGCTTTTCACCCCACCCCTTACAACTGGCAGGAGGCTTAATGCCTCTGTGCCCGTGGGCTGGCAGCTGAACTGGTCCTCTCTTGCCACAGATGATTTCTATGGAGATGGACAGTTGTGAATTTCGTTACACCGTGAGGACTTATTCTGCTTGTGATTACAATACTGCAAGCTCAGCCCAGGTCAGCAGGTGTGCTGCATTCTTCATAGACAGTTTGGCACACAGTGTTAACAGAGGCCCCATCTTGAGATAAACTTCTACGATTGCAGAAATAGAGAAAGAAGGGCGTGTGGACTTCTGGTTGGACTCTGAACCCTCCTGAACGATATTACTGCCTATCACATCAGCATATCCCATGTTAGGGGGAGGGGATGAGGTTGGGGAAAAATTCATCCAAAGAAGTGATAGTCACAGGTTGATGTGGATATAGATAATTTTTCCATACTTTGCAATATTTCCCAATTTTATAGAAATACTTTACTTTTTTCTTTATTTACTGAGTATTTCAATATATTCTACAAATAATTGAACACCATAAAAGCATAGAGTGAAGTGAAACATCTCTTTTGCGTTATCCCATTCAAATCCCAAAACTTGTTTCTACCCGCTAGAAGTAACCACTGACTACAGTCTGTATTGCAGTTGGTTGGCAGAGGAAGGTCCCTGGGAATGTGGCTAGAGGAGTATCTGCCTCCTGCTCCTCCTTTCTCCTTGTGCTTCCTGTCTCCCACAACGTGAGGCACCTTTCTCCATGGGAAACCCCTCTGCCACGCTGCTCCTGCCTTGCAACCAGCCTACCATGGACTGGACCCTCCAAAATCATGAGCCCAAATAGTCTTCTCTTCTTTTAAGTTGTAGTGTCAGATATTTTGTCCCAGCAATGAGGAGAGTGACTAAGACAGGTTTTGGCACCAGGAGTATGATCATTGCTGTAACTGTACATGATCGTGTGGTTTAGAAGCCTTTGGAACTTGTTTGCAGGAGGAATTGAAAAGATTACTCAATGTCAGCTAGCAAAGCCCTAGAATGCTGCATGCTGAATTTGATGGCAGATTCAGGTCAGAACTCAGAAGACCAAAATGAGCCTAGAAATGTAGATAAGTGAAGACCAGGCTCAGGAGGTTCCAGTTGGGAACAAGGACTCAGTTGGTAGTTGGACTCTGGGCAATGTGTTATGCTGTGGCAGAAAATTTGTCTTCATTTTGCTCATGCTATGAAACTTTGCAGAAGACTGAATTTAAGGGCAGACTAAATAATATGATGGATGAAATTTCAAGGCACCTCAATGTTCAGGCTGTGGCATGGATACTGTTGCCAGCTTTTAGCCAGCTTTATGCTAAAAAACAGGGACAAAATAATCTATTTAAAAAGTTTTTAGTTTTTTCAGAAAGAAAGCACCTGTAAAGTTGGAACAGAGGAGAGCATTGCTACTAAAAAAATTGGCATTGAAAAGAAGCCAAGCATTTTGCATCAGGACAATATGAAAGATGGCTTGTGGTTATCTTCAATACCCTTTGCAGGATAAGGTGTAAAAGTGAAAGATTTGCTTTGAGAATAAAGCCCAGGGTGCCATGCTTAAGAAGGGCTAACTGGATCTAATGAGTTGGTTCCCTGAGGTTCAGTTCACAGTGCTCAGCCATCTAGTGCTTGGAAACCTCTGCAGCCATGAACTAAGAGGACCTGCCTACTGCTCAAGTAAGTGGCAGTCCTTGGCATCAACAGTACTGGTTTTACAGGCACGCAGAATGCAAGAGTTGTGGGATCAGCCATATTTCAGACGGAGGTCTGTGAGGCTAGAGATCATGTGTGCCCTTAAGAGACTGGTACAAGAAGCTGTTAGAGTGGAGCTGAAAGTGCAATGGAGACCCAGGGAAGTTGGAAGATCAGGGACATGAAACATCTGAGGAAAGCTTCAGGCAGTGAGCAGAGCCAGTCCAAGAGAGAGGCCATGAAGGTTGCAACTGGAAGTGCCACAGGGAAAGGTCACCCATGCCGTTTGGAGTTCACATCTCACTACAACTTTCCCAGGGTGCTGGACACAGCTACAGGATTTAATGTTTTCTCTGTTGGGTTTTTTTTCTTGCATTTTGGTGCCATTCCTCACTTTTTCTTTCTTTTCTTTTCTTTTCTTTTTTTCTCTTTTTGCCTTTTTTTTTTTTTTTTTTTTTTGAGACAGTCTCACTATGCAGCTCAGGCTGGCCTTGAGCTCATGTTGTAGCCCAGGCTGGTCTTGAACTTGCAACAATCCTCCTGCCTCAGCCTCCCAAGTGCTGGGATTACAGACGTGCACCACTATGCCTGGCAGTCCCATTCCTTTCTAACTCCCTATTTCTCCCTTTTGAAATGAGAATGTTTTTAAACTGTGCCATTGTATGTCAGAAATATTTAACTTTCTTTTTTCTTTTTCCAGGGGTTCACAGCAAAGAGTTTGCCTTGAGTCTCAAAGGAGACTTTGGACTTGGACTTGCTAGCATTTCTGTTAAAACCACTGGCTCTTACAAATGGACTAAGTGCATTTTGCAGAGACATACACATATGTCTTTTGGGGGCCAGGAGCTGAATGTTATGGTTTAAATCTGGAATCTCCCCCAAAGTCTCATGTGTTTAGAAGGCACTGGCCCACAGGAGCACTGTGTTCATCCCTCATAGTGTGCCACTGGGAGGAGGGGTCTGGTCGAAAGGGGTGGATCCCTGGGAGTGTGACTGGGAGGGTCTGTCTCCTTGCCTGGCTCCTCCTTTTTCTCTCTACTTCCTGTCTGCATGACCTTGTCAGCTTTCCTCCCAGACAGGCCTTTCCACCATGCAGTTTCTGCTTTGGAACCAGTCAACCATGGACTGTAACCATGAGCCAAAATGAAACTCTCCTCCTTTAAGTGGTGGGTGCTGGGTATTTTTCTTAGTAACAAGGAAAGCAACTAAGACAATTAGGTGCATAGCTTTCCAATTATTTTAATGTATCCATTCATAAATGTAAATATGAATATACATGAATTTCTCTTATGGGGGGAAAATTAAAAAGCAGCATGCAAATTAATATGCATGCTATATTAATAAACAATTTTTTACAGAGAATGTATAATTCATCCATACTGGTTCAGTGTCCCTGATACCTCCCTCCTGCTCACCAATTTATCCTCAGGCTGTCCATGCTGTCTGCTTCTTTGCATTTCCTTTTCTTCTGGAGTGTGTCAGCTTTCTGCCTGTTTCCCCTGTCCTCCTCTGCTGTTTTTCACTCCTCATGTTTACCCCTCTGGCTCCCTGACCCTGACTAAGGGCAAGAGCTTCAGCCCTCCTGTTTTCTTGGGTCTCACTAGCTTCTGGCCAGCACTGCCTCCTCATGTGCAGGCACCAGGGTCACAAGCTAAGCTGACCACCCACTGGAAAGTGAGCATGCTTGTGCAGTGGTTTAAGTCCTGTGACTGAGCGCATCGTGCAGAAAGCCTGGTGTCCTGATTCTCCTGACTGGGGCATGTGTGGTTTGACAAGGCACATCCAGTATTATTATCTTGATTTAGAAAATGATAAATAAATGATAAATAACCCTACTGGGATTTTTATATTAAAAATTTTAAAGTATAGCTTGCAGACAAGTCATAGTGATGTTATCAACAGGAACACTGAGTATGAGGGACATGGGACTCCCCACGAGTGATAGTATTTCTGTATCTAAAAGTCTTCTAAAGTTAAAAGTCTATTTAAAAAGAACCCTGAAGCTTGTAAAACTTTACTAACTGATGTGGTACTCAGAAGCCCCACATGGCTGGGGATATAGCTCAGTGGAATAAGAGCTTGCCTAGCAAGCGCAGGGTCCTGAGTTCGATCCCCAGTACCGCAAAAAAAAAAAAAAAAAAAGAAGCCCCACAGCTTCTCCATCAAGGATACAGTATCTGAGATTGTGTAGGGAACCCAAATACATAATCCACTGGCAAACATTATATAGACAAAAAACTCAGAAATAATTAGGAGTCATCTGGACTGCACAGCCCTAGGGGGAAATTACAGTTGTGAACTCACAAGGGAAGGGAATTCAGCTTTACATGATAGGATTCTATAATTTAACATATTCTTCATACCCATTGACATCCACAGAGGCACAAAAATTTGTTTATAACAAAAATCTCATATTGAAGAGTTAAATATATTGGGCAAAGGCAAAACAGAATTTTTCAAAGAATAAAAGCAGGTATTAATGCAGAACATGAAGATCTCCATTTAAATAAGTTTGAGAAATGCTTAGATAAGAGGAATCGGTATTCCCTCCTTTCTGAACTGTACAGAGCCATTGGCTGCTAATGAACACAATCCAAAGAGGAGGAGGGTCTAAACTTTGTCCTTCTTGTGATGGAGAAAATATTCTGTTGGCTACATTTGGGTATGAGCACTGAATGTGGCTCATTCAATACACAACTGAAATTTTTGTTAATTTGGCTACCAGCTGCCATTTTGGATAGGGATGAAGTAGAGCACTGAAGAGCCAAACTTGCCAGGAATGCATGTTGGTGAGCATTTTCTCAAACATTTTGATCTTAGGGTGCATTGAATCTCATGAAAAATATCACTGAGGACTTTCAAAAAGGTTTTTTTGTGTGGGTTATATCTATTGATGTTTTGACATTCGAAATTAACTTGGAGGATTTAAAAATACTTTTTCATTAATTCATCTAAAACCATTATCCATTGTGGGAAGCAGCCAAAGCTGGAGATTGATCATAAGACCAGCCTCAGGAACACAAAGCACCTGAGGCAAGTTACACAAAGAAGCTGCTCTAGCCTCAAGAACACTGTGCTCCCAAGGCAAGCCATGTGGATAAGCTATTAGGTGGAAGGATTTCATCCAACATTCAATATCCCATGTGTATAAATAAATGTACTACAGGGCTGGGGATATAGCTCAGTTGAATAAGCGCTTGCCTGGCAAGTGCAAGGTCCTGAGTTCGATCCCCAGTACCGCACACACACACACAAAAAAAAACCAAAGTGTATAAATAAATGTACTACAGCCATTGGAGCTCTTCTTCCTCTTTATTCTTCCTTCCCATCAGGAGAGAGGCCCAAACAGGGACCCAGGGACCCAGGGACTGAGGAAATGCAGCACATAGCAGGTAAGAGGAGCCTCTAGCTGAACATGCACAAAAAGAGGGAAAACAGGCTCCAGAGAAGCCACGGAGAGAAACAGACTCTAGAGAAGACAAAGAGAAAAACAGGCTCACTAAGGCCAAACAGACAAATGGGATCATTCGGACCAAAGAGAAAAATGGGCTCATTAGAGCCAAAAGAGCAAAACAGGCTCATGAGAGACAAAAGGGAGAGAGGTGTATTGATTTCATCAGGTGCTAAAAATGAGGCAAGTAGATACTCAAGAACAACAGGTGTATATACCAGTCCTCATTCTATTATGGATTCCTGTACTTTTTTGTGTGGACTTGGATTTGGGAGTCTCTTTATGGTCATACGCTTGTTGAGACGACTATGGAAGATTTGGCTTGGAGCACTATTTTAAAATTAAGTCCTAAGCAGAAAAAAGATGGTGGAGCAACAGCGCCCCCCCCCCCATAGAGCTCAAACTCTCCAGCCTTGCTCAGTCAGAGAAGGAAGGAGCTGTGGAGGAAAAAAATGGTGGCTGTGGTTGCAGAGGCAGTGACTGTGGCATCCCCCAGGGAGAGGGCACCAGTAAAGCTGACCCAGAGATGGAGCCTGTGCCCTGCAGCAAGGCAAAGCATCAGTGTCGGATGGTGAAGCTGAGGGGCAGCAGTCCTCCCCTCAGGCCAGTGATCCACGGCCACCATGGAGGCAGAAGTGGTGAGTGGGAACCCTGGGTGCTCAAACACAGGACATGACTTTTTCTTCTGAGCAAAGGACTGAACTGTGGGCTGTTATATGGGCCTCACAAGATCATTCATCCACTACAATTAACCTTTGCAGACCACGCGTGTGTTTGCTGTGTGATGCACCACATTGAAATTGCCACCATTCACACTACCAGGAAAATATTTTTCCTTTATTTATTTTATGCTCTCCAGTTTGCTATTTGGGCATGCCATGTGCCCTATCTGACATCTTCCCTCACTCTCTCTGTGGGTTAATCCCCAAGGATTTCATCCCAACCATCTCTGGCACATAGATGTCACTCACATTCCTGAGTTTATCTCTCTATGCTGGGTCCACGTTTCAGTGGACACTCGCTCAGGATTTGTTTTTGCTTCTGCCCAGACGGGTGAAGTGGCTAAGCATGTCATTGCTCATTGTTTGGATGACTTTAGCACCCTTGGCTGCCCTCAGGTATTTAAGACAGACAATGGCTCAGTTTATATGAAGGCTGCCTTCCAAATGTTTTGTAAAAGTTCACACTTCCCATACCTTGGGAATTCCTTATAACCCTCAAGGTCAAGGAATTATTGAACATGCTCACTCTACAGTCAAAATTCAGATACAAAAACTAAAGGGGGAATCCTCCCCGACAAAATTCACACCTCATAATAGACTTCGCTTGGCATTATAGACTATTAACTTTTTAATCCTACTAGGGATGGAACTACAGCAGTAGAAACACAATTCAATAAGGTTAAAAAAAAAGAAGCTAGAAAGGATCCTTGGGCAATATCTTTTTACTGAACAATGGAAGAGACCCAACCCAGTACTCCTTTGGGGTCGAGGTTATGCTTGGGTCTTTCCAGAGAATGCTAGATGGACTATCTGAGTGCTAGATTGTGCTGTCTGGCTGTATCATGGATCCAGACCCACACAAGGAATAGGTTCCACCTCTAAAGAAGCTGATGCTCAGTTCTGTGACAGTGACACCTTGGAGATTGTACCACAGGTGATAAAGATTGGGCTAGACCTGACCTGGGGTCAATTAAAGAAATTGACCCAGGATGCCCAGGTGATAGCAACCAAAAATTGGGAAAAGAAGTTCTGAGTAGGTGACTGAGTATCTGGAGACAACTGAGCTGGAGGCTACATGAAAGAAAGGAACATGAAAATTGCCAGTATTCTTAAGACAAAATAAAATACAAAATTATACATTAATTATAGATAAAAGATTTTGTTACAAATTTTCTTATAAGAGGTCTCTACTAATTGACATACAAAAAATTCTTACTAATCTGTTTATAATTACAAATGTAAAATTATGAAAGAATCATTATAATTTAGTTTGGCCAAAAATATATTTGAGTGCACTCTGAGTGTATGATTGTCCATGTGTCTGTTTATTTGTCTATTTATCAGCCATTTTTGTTTGAGCTCAACAATTTTTTCTTTTTTCTTCTTTTCTTTCCTTTCTTTTTGCATTTTTGGAATTTGGAAGCATTTGTCTGGTATGCTTCTGCCTGGGTTGCCAGCTGGGCAAAATGGGTTGTGTAAATGCAATGTGTATTGTTGTTTATGTATTATGAGTTGAGAGTCTACCATTGTTCAAACATAATGTGTTAAATGTTTTGATCCAGTTTTCATAAGTCATCAAAAAATTATTAAGATAATTAAAAATTCCTTGGGGTGTGGAGAGACAACTGGATAAGACTCCAATTGATGAATAAGGAAGTAGCTGCCTGGATAAATATCCAGTTCTTTTCATTAATGGGGAGCCCCAATAATCCCCATAGCATTATGGGAGACACCCCCAATAAATTGGTCATCAGCAAAAGGTTAAGTTTTCTAGAAATAATATAATAAAATTTTCTCACAAAAGATGCTCTTGGTACATAACTAAATTAAGAAACGGGTTTTTCACATGGCTATGATAATTCACTGTTAATCTCATGCTGTATTAAATGTATTCATGCAGTCTAGGTATAGTGTCTTCTAAAATGTAAAACTGGTATTGTTTATAGTGACTGACCTTTTCCTTCAGATTCAGACATTTGCCTTTCTTTTGTGCTCCAATTAGTTGTGATAGGAGGTTCATGTCAACCCAACATGAGGTCACCAGTCAGTAACAGTAACAAAAACTTGTATGATGTATATGCTCTATATATTCCACCACACTTAGAGATGCCTGGACTTTACGCAGTCCAGACAGTGTTACAAACTTCTTATCCCACTAAAAGATGAGTTAGGTAAACGCTTCTTATGTATTAGATAGAGACAATTGACTAGAAGAGCTATGTGATGTCAAAATGGAAATGTATGTCACAAAATGTCATTGTGATGGTCATGCTACAATATTATGTAGGGTTTTGATTTTAAACTTTTGGTGCAAAATTATACAACTTGGCTGTTAGCATTCTACAGAGGTTCAACTATTAGCACATCTATGGTTGCTAGAAAATAATGGTTTTATTTTATGTTCTAAGGTGCTTGATATTCAGATAAAATAGTAATATTAAATTCACTGCCCCAATTACAAAATATTATGTCATTAATCTTCTCTTTTGGATGTTAAACACCTGAGATATGGAGACCAAAAACCAGAAAGATAGGCTAAGAAGACAGCCAACATTTTGGCCCCAGCCCTCAGAAGTCAGTGAGGATCTAAGACATACAGGAACTTTTTAGTGACATCCTGCAACTCTGGTGAGTTATACAAACTCTTGATCAAGGAGATCATAGAACCACAGAGGATAAGATCTATGGTGTGTAATGTGCCTAAGGAGGGTCACTAGGAGACAAGGGTCTCCTAAGCTTTCACAGAAAGCAACTTTGTCAAGCAACAACTGTGACTCATCCAGATGGATGACACTGGCTGAAGAACTAGAGGTGCTATACATGGTTCCAGGGTAAATCCTGAGGAGACTTAACTGACCTTGATAAATAGCGAAGATTGTTTAGTACAGGTCCCACCTTAATTTGGTCTTGAACTTCTAGCAGAAAACTATAACCACAAGGCTGAGGCAGTAGGATCATTGCAAGTTTAAGGCCAGCCTGGGCTACAAAGTGAGTTCAAGACTAGCCTGAACTGCATAGTGAGACCCTGTCTGAAAAAGACAAAAAAAAAAAAAACCAAACCAAAAACAATTACCAACTACACTAGTGACTGATCACCGTTCTGGGATAATGCACTATATAGGATTAACTTGCTACGTATGCGCAGACTTACAATCTTCGGACTGTGAATCTTTAGCCTAAATCAAGCAAGTTCATCTAAAATGAAAAGGGTTTGAAGATAAAAGGGTCTTCTACAGAATCCTCCACATACAGCTCCTCCAACTCCAGCTGACCCCCTAGCACTTGTAACTACAAAACAGAAAAGGGGGAGATGTGGGGAGCAGCTGAAGCTGCAGACTGATCACACCTGGTCTGGAGCAAGGCCAGCCTCAAGTACACAAGAGTGCTTGAGGCAAGTCACATGAAGAATACTGGGGGCCCGAGGCAAACCATGTGGATAAATTATGAAGTGGAGGGGTTTCAATGACACTGAACACCTCCCAGTGTATAAATAAACATGCTGCAGCCATTGGAGCGCTTGCTCCTCCTCCTCCTCCCAGCTTCCTATTGGGACAGAGGGCTCCATCTGGCCCGCTTTCTGTATTCCGACTCTTGCCCTTTTCCTCCTTTCTCTCGCCATCCTCACCCTGGGAGGTTTCAGAGCTGCACAGGACCCAGCAATCCGTTGTTTTCCTTCAAGTGACAAGTTTTAATTTGTTTTCAAGAAAATGCCAGCCACATCCTCCACCTGAGGAGCCTGCGTTCATCTCATGAGTTCCAAGGAGCAGTGGCGTCTGTGAAGAGCCACCCACTCAGCCGCAGCACTCGGGTCGCAGCACAGTGCCTTGGGTGTGCTTTCAGTGCTTCAAGACCAGAGCTTCATAAAAGTGAAGCCCTGGCCCTTTGATTGCATCTTTTGTCTTCCCTGCAAGTGAGGGACAGGGTAGATTACAGTGACAGCCAACGCAGTCCCGGTTAGGCCCAGGGCCCTTCGTGCTAAGGCACCAACAGTTTCAGTTATCATGAAACTTGCTTTGGCACTAGGAGTGAAGAAAGCAGTTATTCCTAGAATTGTTATGAAAATAGTCCAACCTTGGGAACCCTTGGTAGGGGTCTCGAGTGGACACCAGGGGTGTGCAGGCCACATCAGAGCAGAGCTGATAGAAAGAGTCGGGGAGGCAGGAAACGGAAGGGGCAGCCCCACGGCCGACCCCTATGAGACGGAGAGGAGTACTGGTGAAATTCAGTGCTATGGTATCACCAGGTCCCGGGCAATGGAGAAGTGAACAGAATCTGTCTCTGGCAGGAAGTAGTTGCAGCACAAAGCAAAGGCAACAGTTATCACCCCCCCTGAGATCTGTCAATAGCTACTAACAGAGAGTGTAAATTAGCCAACGCAGCTCCCTAGGGCTTTCTCCTTACAGATGAAATAAACTAAAGAGCGAAGCTAGAGGAAGAGAGAGGGTCACTTTCTGCAATACTGGTCTACAGTGTGTGGTACCTTGATTGTGTACAGCCCAGAATTCATTTTTAATCTAAGATCAAGCACCTTTCCATACTGATCCCTGTGTTTCTGCTTCCTGCCCTTTTTTCTGACTCCTGACTCAGGACAGGGCTCATTTCCCTTTCCCATCTCAATGAGCTCCATTGCCTGTCTCCCAGTCACATCTGAGCGTCCCTTCCCTTTCTGTGTGGACTCAGGAGCCACATTTGGAAAGATTTCCTGCCTTTCCTCAGCTTATTCCCTCTCACCTGTGCCTGGAAGTGCACGACAGTGTGTGCTGGCCAGCCAAGGCCAAAGGTCCCTTAGATGGGGATGGAGCCACCGAGATGGGGAAGAATAATGAACCCTGTTCTGAGCTGGGAGGCAGCCGAGGACAAGGGTGGCGAGCCAGAGCTGACTGCACACACTTCCTCCTCCCTCATTGCCAGGGAAGGCCTCTCATTACTGAATGGCTTACAGCTTCAGACCTTTTAATAAGAGGGGTGTCACTTGAGAGTCACCAATGATGGGAACACAATTTAACAATAAAACAAATCATTTGTGTTTTTCTAACACTTAGCCTGAAAGAATTCCAGGCTAAAACATTAGCCCGATCTCTAGTTCCCTCAGCAAACACTATTAGTCTTCTGTTTTCGAAGTGGGAGGGTTTCTAGTTTCTAGTACCTCGCTCCCAGTTCCCGTAGGCTAACACAGGGCCAGAGCTCCCACACACTGCACCTGCAGATGGGAAGGCAGGGCATGTCCCTCCTGCCCTCCGCCCGGCAGCCTGAGCCCCGCAGAGCTGGCTCCGTGTGCTCTGGTTCCTGAAGGCTTAACAGTCTGGGTTGTTGGGGTGGGGGGGAAGGAAGGAAGGTAGGAAGGAAAAGAGGAAAGAAGGAAGGAGAAAGGAAAAGAAAACATTCAGTTGTGTTAATGTTCTCAAAACGTGGGTTGGGGTATTCAAGGAAGGAGAGTTTTTGTGGAAACAATACCAGTGCTTGATTTGAACTGATTCACACTAGATGTTTAAAAAAATGAACTGCACAAGTAATGCTATGCAATGAACAATATAGCACTCGATTTCATATAATGGCAACGAACACTGATCCTACACTCAAATGATCTGTATTGGAAAGGAAATTCTGTTTCAAAAGACAGAAGTGCTAAAATTAGGAATCTGAAAAATGACTTTCATCGGGCTGTATTGTTCTCTGTACCAAGGCAACCCGCAGTTTGAAAGATTTATTCCAGAAGGAAATGTTTGTATGGAAGATCAGGAAACAGAATGTGAAGGTAGGGCTGATTGATGAGAACGCTGGGCTCCTTAAGGATCCAATGGCTGGTGGCAGGTCCGGTCTTGTTTTCTATCACCTTTTCTCTTCTATCCCATAAAACTCAGAAGGAGGCCAACAGCACCGGCCCTCGGCCTGCGGCAGGGGATGCAGGACTGGGCAGTGTCAGGACAAGGACATCTCCACCCACTGCACACACAGTTGTGTAACTGCAAGAGAGTGGCTGCAGCCGCTGAGCCAGAGGTGCACACTAGGTGCCTGGAAGGAATAAAGAAGCGACGATTTCTGCCTTTTGCTTTTAGGTAAATTTGGGGAATATTGGAGAAGAGTTGACATCTGAGAGTTGATATCTGAGCTAGGTCCAGAAAACTGTGTGCAGCAGGCGTGAAAGGGGAGAGGGGTGGTCCTGCGTGAAAAAGGACTTACACATGGGAAAGCAGAGGACCAGAAGCAGGTCTTGGGTCCTTCCACAATGTCATAGCAACGTGACGGCATTAGGGTGGATGGGGAGCCAGAGGTGGGAAAAGAAGATGAAGAGGCCAGAGATGCTTATCTAGGTGAAAAAGTTTGAACTCTGCTAGGTGAGGTGGTACACACTGGTAGTCCCAGCACTATGGGAAGCTGAGGCAGGAGGATCACCAACTAGTTCAAGCCCTGCCTGGATAATTTAGTGAGATCCTGTCTCATGTAATAAATACACATACAAAAACAAATAAATAATGAATAAACAGTGCTGGGGATGTAGCTCGGTGCAAAGGCCCTAGGTTCAATTCCCAGTATGGCAAATGAAAGCAAGAAAAAACAAAAACAAAAAACAAAACAAAACAAAATTGCTGGAGCCCTAAACTGAGCCCTGTGGCCTACACCCACAATCCAGCTACTCAGGAGTCTGAGGCAAGATTGTGAGTTTGAGGCCAGCTCCAGACTGTTCTCAAAAACCAAACAAAACAAAGAAAAAACAAGCTTGAACTTTAAATATATATAGATAGATAGATAGATAGATATAGATATAGATATAGATATACACACACACACACACACACACACACACACACACATACATATATATACTTTACAGTCATGATTTTGGAAAGGGACCATCTCAGCAAGGCTGCAGGCAGGAGCAGGTTTGGATGCTCTCACAGTGGTCTGCACCCCCTGTACTGCAGCTGGAAGGAGTAACAGCGGGTGAGGGAACCAGGTAGTGAGTTCAAAGACGTTTTGGGGGCACAGAGGGCAGGACTCCAGGCAAGTTGGGTAGGGAGCAAAGGTGGGGAAGAGTCTAGGCTGTCCTGGTTTTCCACCTGGGGAAAGAAGACAAATTTTGGTGCTGCCATAACAGAGACTCTGAGATGCTCAGCCTGGAGAAAACATGTTACTGTGGGAAGACAAACAGGAAGTCCGTTAAGGCCATGGGGCTTTCAGGCCTCCCAGCTCTGCAGTTCACAGCTATGTGACATCTCTGCCCACCCACAAGGGTCAGTGTTGACCTTGATTCTAAGTCTCCAGTGAGAGGACCTTGTCACTCTATATTAACCACCTCTGTGTTTGAAATACATTATCCTGATAATTTTCCCCAGTGAATCATGTTGACACCTGACTTGCTGAAATTCCCTCAAAGGTCCTGCCCTGTGCAGGGCCTCCCCAGTCTCTTTGGCAGGAGCATCCCCTTGAGGTTAACGTGGTAAACATCCCGGGGATGAGGCCTCTGCCAGGGGTGCTTCAGGTATCGACAGAGCTTGATCATGCAGACCAGGAGTCCATACAGGGCTGTGAGACTCCTCTGGGAGGAGCAGGGCTGGGGTGGGAAGGAAATGCGGTGAGCCGTGAGCCACAGGGCGAAAGTGGAGGGCATGGCCAGGATTAACCTCATACTGAAAACAGAGCAAAACCCCAGAAAGAAATGACAGACCAACATCCCTTATGAGTATTGTCCCCAAAATCCACACAGAAAATGAAACTATATGTCTGCACAAATATTTACAGTGGCATTACTGCTCATAGCTCAAAAGCAAATGGGTTTGGGTAAACCAAAAGTGATATGTCCACACGAGTCAGTATTAGTCCTGCTGCAAGAAGGGAGTGAGGTGTGGGGTGGGGCCCGGGTGGACAACGCAGGTGAACCTTGGGACATTACATGAAGGAGTCAGTCACAAAGCCGCACATTGCATTATTTTATTAGTAGGAAGTGCCCAAAATAGGCCAGGTCAGAGACAGGAAGTAATTAGACACTGATCACCAGGGGTGGGGAAGGGGATAGGGAATGACTTCAGGTGATTATAGGATTTCATTATGGGTGGTAAGACTGGCCTGAAATTTATAGTGATATTATAACTTTAAAAATCATTAAAATCATTGAATCATACACTTCAGATGCATTTTATGGTGCGACAACTATATCTCAGTAAGACTTGTTTTTTAATTAGCTGCTGGTTTGGGGCCATAGTTTTTCTGCTTCCCTCTGGTAGACCGTTTGTGTTAGCTTCCCATGACTAACAAATACCTGAGATCACCAGTTTATAAAGAGAAAAGCTTGATTCTGGCTACAATTTGGAGCCAGATTCATTGGCCCTGTTGCTTTTCAGTTAGAGGCAAGAAACACATCGTGGCAAGGAACTCATGGCAGAATAGAGCTGCCTTCGCATTCAGATAAAAAAGAAAAAAGAAAAAGGGGAAAGAGCCAAAGTCCTACCATTAGGCCAAGCTCCCAGGGATGGGAGATCTTCCCCCGGGCTCACCTCTTAAACGTTCTGTCAGAAAAGCAAAACAACAATGCCAAAAGGGGAAACAACGACATCAAGAAGTCTCTTTCCCTCCATATACAAGATGCACACAGATATGCAGTATTTCCTCGGCTCAGCATTTCTGTTCATGAGAGTTCTAAGCGCAATCGAGTACTTATGAGTTTGAAAATGGCTCTCCTGGCACCAACATCTGAGCAGTGTGGCATTTCACAGTCTGTGCCCAGCTCTGTGACGCAAACCTTTCTCCTGCGATGGAGACCGACCTGCAAAGCCACATGAGCAACACAACTCTTCTCTTCTGGTAAGGCCTGCACCTGGGTTCTGCTCCATACCTTAGAGTTAGGAAGGAGCTCTGACTGGGAGGGTCCGTCCCCTTTGGTGGTTGAGACCTGCAGCATGGAATTAGCCTCAGGCTCTGGGGTCCTCAGGGTTGGGAGGAGAGCCCTGCTCCCCCTTGATCAGCTACCTGAGGAATCTGAAGCAGAAGCTGCTACCTAACCACCATAGGCTTCAAGGCTGAGGCCCATATGCTTCCTGTCCACACACTGGACACCCTGGTACCAAAGCCCAGCACTCCCCCACTATCGCAGGTGTGGTCTGAGCTGTACACCCCAGCAATTGCCTGGGGTCCCTGGGTTTAGTTTGACATCCAGGTAAACTAGGGTCCCTAGAGTCCTTTGTGAGCTGCCTGGGTAGTCAGTAGCTTAGCACTAGTCATCTGACGTTCAAAATGACAAGACAAAGGAACAAAATGCAGTCTCAGAACACAACTCCACCCAGAATAAGTACAGGACACAATGACATAGGAGAACTAGGAAACCACATACCTAAAATTTCTGAAATGATCACATTTGAAGTAAAGAAACAACTCCACCAGGCCATAGAAGAGATTAAATTTGAAATAATCTCTCAGGCAAAAAATGAAATGAAAATAATAATGGAAGAAATGCTTCGCACATACAGAGAAGAAACAGATAAAAGACTAGAAGATCAAAGGCAACAAATGGAAACAGTACATGAGCAATTTAGGATTGAATTAGAATGCATGAAACAGACACAAAGAGATTTCCAGGAAATGAAAACTTCCTTTGAAAGCTTGCAAAACGGCTTGAATGAAGCCAAAGATAGAATTTCAGATCTTGAAGACAGCATGACAGCTAACGACTGTGAAAGAAAGGATCTCCTAAAGTCATCAAGGAACTAGGAAAAATCAATCCAACAGCTATAAGACCAAGCAAAGAGAAATAATGTCTAAGTAATAGGAATCAGTGAAACAGCAGGAGGCAACACAAATGACATAAAAAGAATATTTGCAGAAGTAATAGCAGAAAATTTCCCAAGCACCATAAAAGATACTGATGTGCAGTAAATGAAGCATATAGAATTCCAATGAGCCACAACCCAAATAAAACCACCCCCAGACATATAATAATCAAGATCCCAGATACGCAGCAAAAGAACACAATATTAAAAGCTGCTAGAGAAAAGAAACAGATCACCTATAAAGGAAAGCCCATCAGAATCACAGCAGACTTCTCAACAGAAACCATGAAATCAAGAAGAGCTTGGAGTGGGTGTTACAGATTCTGAGACAAAACAGCTTCCAACCCAGACTGATATATCCTGCAAAACTATCCTTCAAATTCAGTGGAGAAATAAAATACTTCCATGACAAAGAACAACTGAAGAACTTCATGAGTCCAAACCAACATTACAAAAAGTACTGAAAGATATTCTAGACAGAGAAAAAAGTGACCACAATCTCAAGAACAATAATAGAAAGGAACCCTTAAGGAGAACAAGCAATTAAACAGCAAAAGTAGGAAAGCAATAGCAAGTAAACAGCATGACAAGGATAAGCCAATGTATAACAGTTATAACCATTAATGTAAATGGCCTCAATTCACCAGTCAAAAGAAACAGACTGGCAGAGTGGATTAAGAGACAGAATCCCACAGTATGCTGTATACAGGAAACACATTTTACTCAAAAGGAAATCCATAGACTGAAAGTCAAAGGCTGGAAAAAAATCCTCCATGCAACAGGTTTCCAGAAAAAAGCGGGGGTAGCTGTTATGTTTGCAGATAATATAAACTTCAAACTGATAACAATCAAAAGAGACAAAGAAGGCCACTATACACTAGTTAGCGGAAAGCTGCAAGAGGAAGAGATAACAATCCTAAACATGTATGCACCAAATACTGGAGCACAAACCTATGTAAGGCAAATCTTAACAGACATAAAAAACCAAATAAACAATAGCACTATTGTAATAGGGGACCTAAACACCCCTTTGACACAAAGAGACAGGTCAACTGGACTAAAACTCAGCAAAGATATAACAGACCTGAACCAAATGTGTGCAAACAAATGGACTTAGTAGATGTTTACAGAGTGTTCCACCCCACAACATCAGAATACACGTTTTTCTCAACTGCACATGGGACTTTCTCTAAAATAGATCACATTCTAGCCCATAGAGCATACCTACCTAAATGCAAAAGGATTAAAATTATCCCATGCATATTATCTGACCACAGTGCAATGAAATTGGAAATTAATGACAAAGAGAATTCCAAAAACCCCATAAACACTTGAAAATTAGACAACGACCTCCTGAATAACCAATGGGTCACAGAAGAAATTAAAGAAGAAATTAAAAAATACCTACAAACAAACAAAAATACAAATACAACTTATAGGAATCTGTGGGATGCAATGAAAGCAGTCCTCAGGGAAATTTATAGTGATGAACTCACACATAAAGAAAACAGAGAGAGAACAAATAAATAGCCTAATACTGCACCTCAAACATTTAGAAAAAGAACAAGTCAAGCCCAAAGCTCAAAGGAGGGAGGAGCTTATAAAGCTTAGGGCAGAAATTAATGCAATTGAGACAAAGAAAACTCTACAAAAAATAAGTGAATCAAAGAGTTGGTTCTTTGAAAGAATAAGTAAAATTGACAAACCTCTAAAGGAATATTATTCAGCTATAAAGAAAGACAAACTTGAGGCTTTTATAGGCAAATGGTCACAATTAGAGACCATACTCATAAGTGAAATAAACAAGATGTGCATGTGCAAACAGCATATTGTATCACTAGTGTAAGAACCTGAAGGTGGGAATATAAATTAGGAGGTATGAAAGGAAACTGCTCAAAAGTAAAGAGCAATTGGGATGAAGGGAAGGAGAAAAGGAAGAAAGGGATAGCTATGTAAGTATGTATATATATGCAGGATGGCTAACATGGTTGCACTATTGTCTCATGTTGCTTTAATGTAAGGAACAATCAATGATTAGTTGTTTAATCAATCTTGCATGTCTATTTGCATTATCCTGAACATTGAAGTTATCAATATGTAATACAACAACCATTGTTAATCTCCTGCCACCTTATCTGCAATCCAGTTTTTGTACTGTTCTTGTGCTACTTTGTGTCTGTTTGCTAATGTTTTTCTTCTTTTACTTTTAAAATTAAAAAAATATATTTCTGTTCATGAACAATTTGGTTTGCGAACAGAATTGTTTGACAGAATTTTACTTTCCTTCACAGACTCTGCATTGAGTGACACTGAATCTAATGGGGAAGTTTGATTCGGTCCACTACCAGAATCGAGGAATGAAATAAGTTCACACATAAGCACAGTGGTACTACCACTGTGGATACATAGATGATAGATTAGAGAGATGGACAGATATAGTACATATACATATAATATGCACGTATGTATCTAACAGGTAAGATTATGAATGCTACGGTCACCTTGACTCAGTGAACCTCAGCCCTACCACTATTGAGCTGGGTATTTATGGTCCTATGATAGCATCTACTTCCTAAATGCTCATAGGACCTGAAGCCCTCAGAATGGTGCTCATCAGAAGCCCTCAGAGAGCACTGGTTGTTCACACAATCTACTCTCACCGGAAAGTAGCCCCGTAATTTAAGAAGTGCCCTTCACTTGGGATGCGAAGCTCCGTCCCAAGCAGCCCTAGAGGAGGATGTGCTCAGCTGTGTGCAGTTCTGCTTGCTCTTAGACCACGAGGCTGACTGCAAGGCGCTCTTATCTCCGGGAGCCAATGTGGGCATCCTCAAAGGCTTTTCTTTTGCGACACGGGAACTACATTGTGGGGATTTAATTGGTTTTCTCAATCTAATTCCTAGTGTCAGCTGTGCTGTCACAAAACCAGCCCCAGATGGCACCAGCTTGCTCTTGATCAGCGTTTTCAGTCCCGATGCCAAGATGACCTGGGCCCAGCAGCCTAATCGAAACTGAATGCTCATGGCAGCCCCTGTGCACCAAGCTCAGCAAAGAAGTGTGAATTGGCAGGCAACGGCCATCCAGCACAGTGATTACAGGTTGTGAGAACTAATAATAAAATAGCAAGGAGTGAATCTCAGGCTCAGAGAAGAACATAAAATAAAACTGTGGCATTAGGAACGAAGAAACCATTTCTGACAAAGAGAAATTCAAAAGGGAATTATAAACCTAAGTTTGCTTTCCCTTTTTTAGTTAAAAATTGAGATTTTTTTTTCAGGAAAGGTTAATGTTTTGAAGCAAATTGAGTTTTCTTTTAAAGAGCAGTACAGAATTCCAGCGGTTTGAGTTTTTTGTTTTCTGAGGAAGGCCCACGAGGAAGAATTCAATTGCTCATTGTTCTCTCAGATAGCATCTGATCCACAAGCGCCTTCGCTCGCTCTGCAGCTCACAGCCATCTGTCCTGCGTTCTGCAGAGCCTGATGAACACATTTAGGTTGAGCCATATGGCCCTAAAACCTGTCATCCCATTGCGCTCGATCCTGCCTTTCTCCCCTCTATAACAGACGAACTTTATCATTCTTACTTCTTTAAAAGCTTCATCCTGCTAGGCATGGGAGCTCACACTTGTAAGCCCAGCTACTTGGAAAGCTGAGGCAGGAGCGCTGCAAGTTCGAGCCCAGCCTGGGAAATTTAGCAAGCCCATCTCATAAAAGGGGAGCAGTACTGGGGACAAATGCACACAGGAGGCCCAGGGACCCACCCCAGTGTGGGAAAACACACAAATCCCTGCCTCTTAATCCTGAAGCCAAACCTCAGTCTGAGCATACTCAGCCTTGAGTAGGTGTCTGCTTTTAATATTTAAATCATGGGCATCTAGAAATGGCCAAATTTTTTCAAATTCCTTGACAAATGGTTCTGAGGCTTTCATCACCTTGGCCTCCTGGCATCTAGACTCAGTTCCAGGGCTTTCCCCTTCGGCTGTCCTCAGTCACACACTCGGGGGTCAGGTCCTCAAACCACACCCTTCTGAAATCGTGGCTTTAAGCTGCGCCCCATCCCACCAAGGCCTCTGCTGCCACCGCTCAACACTTCTCCTGCCATGCTCTTGATCCACTGTTCGTACACTGCCCTGTCCACCCCACGTTCTCCCTCAGGCCTTGACTTCCCTGTTCACCCAGTCCAAATCCGCACTTACGTCTGGCACAGGCCACATGGCTCCACGGCGCTGGCAAAGCTCTGCCCCCGGCCCAATTCTACTTGCTATTTCCTCTATGCCTGTGCAAAACTGGTTTCATTATAAATTCATGGTCATAAATTTCAAGTGTAGCAAACCTTACTCAGCAATCCTTCTCTACTGCTCCAAGAATCTTATCTCCGAAATTACTCTTTCTCCTAGAACTCTCCCTCACCACCAGTATGCTACATCTACCTAAAAGCAAATGTCACTGCAGTCCCCACACCCTCCCCTAGCTATACCTCGCTGTGCTGCTCACCCACCACTGGATGGTGGCCCCTGCCCCAATGCCCAGGCCCCTTGAGGGTCTCTAATAAGTCCGTGTTGCCGTCCAGGGGTCAGTATCTCTGCCACACAGTTTCGCCTTTTGGATGCAGCTAACGTGCCTGCCATCACCGCTGACATCTTCCTTGATCGGTATGTTGCTGGCAGCTTCTTGTGGTTATGATCTGTACTTTTGTCTCGGCAAATTTTCAGGAAGCTCAAGTATAAGAAATAGGAGTAATTAAAGTTCTCAAACTTGCCAAGTGTTTTATCAAGGGAGTACACATACAGGTAAACTTTTTGTGCCCTAAGTACTACTTGAACATCTTTACCTTTGAAAATCATAAAACTCACCCAGAATTCAAATAGAGATCTAAGTTGTCACTTGGAAGTAGAAACTGGCAGCCTAGAGATCTGTGCCCACTGGTGCCTGGAAAATCCCATGAGGCTGCAGGGCTTGCACCAGCCTTGCTGCTTCTCCATGGCCCAGGGCCCCATCTGTGAGCAGGAGTTTCCCTGCTTGAAAAGTAGACACAGTCAGCCCTTGCTTAAGACAAGGGATGCAGCTGTGTGTACACACACTTTTGTGTTTCATCATTGTTAAAGTTTAGATCAAAGCATGTCCCTCAGAAGTCCCATGTGGGCAGAAGGTGACTGGCTTACAGGGCCACTGTCCTCATTCCTAAGTTCACCCACTGAGCAGTGCAGGGGCTGAACTGCTGTAAGGAGCGGCTTGGCGGAGGGTGGGTCGCTGGGGGTACGGCCCGGAAGGTGTATCCTTGTCCTCGGCTCCCCCTTCTGCTTCCTGGTTGTCACGCGGCGAGCAGCTCCCCTCCGCCAGGCCCCTCCGCCACGCTGCTTCTGCCTTGGAGCCCATCCACACAGACTCGGTATCTGACAACTCTCAAGATAAATCTCTCCTCCTTTAAGCTATGGGTGCAGGGTGTTGTGTTCCAGGGACATAAAAGCTGACCAGGACAGACAGCAAAGGAATACTTGGACTGAACCTGTGCAGCGCTTCTCTGTTATTCACTCACCTGCACTTGGTCTCTCCTGGAAAACACCAGGGCACATGGGCTTTGCATGGTTTTCCAAGGTGCCCCTTGAGCTTGGAAGTCCTCCTTACGGTGGGGTGCCCAGTAGGGTAAGGTATGCAAGTCTAATTGGAAGTAAAGAAATATGACTGGCTTCACAGGTAATTTGCAAACTTGACTCTTTCCATGATTCTGGTCGAGTTGGATGAGAACCAAATCAAACTCAGTGATTAGACTCAGTGTTGACCTCATGAGAAAATCTGGTTCTGTTCCAGTTTGGGTTGGGACCAGCATTGTGGAGGGAATTGAGTCTGGGAGCTGAGGTGGCTCTGTGAGGTGATGAAAAAGTGATTCAGAAACGAAAGGAGAGCACGCAGAGGAGCACAGGGTGGGGAGCACTGGCACGGGGGTGGCTCACTTGCCCACTGGACTGGATGGCATACTTGGTATTCCTGGGTCTCAGGACAGTGAATGGCTGGTAGCAACCCCCTTACTCCAGTCCCTGTGTCAACCACAAGTCCCACACATTTCCACCCCCCCCCCCACTGGAGTGCTCGAGATTGAATGAACGCCACAACCACGTGCTGCTTTCTGCTTACAGCAAATGTACCTCCAATATTAAATTTGCTAAGAGACAATTCACATAGCACTTCTACCCACAATGATTTTATGTTATGTTAATAGCCTGTTAGCTTAATGTTTTTGTGCCTTGAGAGCTAATCCTGGGACATTAAGTGTGTGAAGTGAGGGATGGATGGATGGGAATCTGAACCTACTGAATGGAAGCAGAGAGTTGGATCCTTTGGAGATAAAAACTGCATCATTGTTCAGCAAGGTGATTACTACAGCGGAGGCCATTATCAACATCCTACTGTGAGGGGAACAGGAAGATTAGGGGACCCCTGTTTTTCTTGAAAGGGTGAATTTAGGAAGTCAAGTAAACACTTCCCTTAGCTGTTGTTGGAAGGGATATATTCTAGTATGACACTTCACCCTCAGGGGACACTGTGGTAGACCCCGAGTGGTGAGTAGCTTCCAGAAACAGCTCCCAGCACTTCCTGGTGCCTGGAATTCACTTCTTGCTCATCCTCTGCCCTTGAGTATAGACTGGCCCTGGTGACCGGCTTCTAATGAATAGAATATGAGAAAAATGATGATTGCTTTTGAGACCCCTCCCTACAAAAAAACCCCAGAGAGTCCTGCATTCTCTGTCTCTATCTGGCTCTTCTCAGCTTGCCTGCTTTTTGAGGTAAGCCACAGTGTTGTAGGCTAAAAGGTCCATTGAACACAAGCAGCCAACAGGCACCATGGAACTGAGGCCTTTGTTCCAACCTGGGAAGAACCTGCCAACAATCATGTGGATGAGCTTAGGAGCAGATCCATTCTGATTAGATCCCCTGAAAGGCCCCGCAGCACAAACCCAGCTCCACCACGAGCGGCTCACAGGAACAGGATACAGTAAGCTAAACATTTGTTGTTGTAAGCCTCTGTGTTTTAGGGTAATTTGTTACACAACAATAGATTAATTAATATTCCCACTGTGCTCGAAATTGGCAGGAAGTGATCATCATTGAGCAAATTCATGCTTTATCGTAGTTAAGAATGGAACATTCAGGTATGTATATTTGAATAAGGAGGGAAGCAGGGCTGAGTACCAAACCTTCCCAAACCTCTCTGCCAGAACAAACAAGGGCACAGAAAGCTGCGGCAGAGAGGTGCAGAAGAGAGAACATCTAGTGGCATCCATGGTATAGTCAGATCATTAACTCTGCATTTTTGAGCAAGTTAATGTCTCTGGGATTCAGTTTCTCTGTGAAAAAGCTAGTGATAGAACTGAGGTGGGGTGTAAGAACTGCTAACATTCTAGGATACTGTGACTGGAGCAACTCAGGCTCCATCTACTGCAGTGGCTGGAAACCCCACCATTAGGAATTTATCCCTTGGCTTTTCAGGCACTACCTGTGAAGCGTCTACCAATGGGAGATACACTAGATGTCATGGCAGGAAGAGAAGCAAATTCTACTGATCCCCTTGGTGACAGTGCAGAGACATAGACACTGATGTTGCTCTGGAGCAGCTACTGGGTAGTGGTAACAGCAACAAAGATGGTTGATGTCACAGTTTTGAGGCCCCTGCTCACTTCCTCCTTTCTGACTATGTGAACATATAACCAGTCCTAGTCCCTCTTACCCTGGTTATAAGGAAGCTCAGAGAAAACTCAGGCTCAGGTTATCACATACCTCTTCCCATACGTCAGCTGAAAGCCTTAATGAAAGGAATATAGTAAACATAAGTACATGTTTGAAACTTTCTGTGTAACTGTGATGACAAACAGCACCAATCTGGAGAAAATCTTCTAGCTTGACTATTTATCCTCAAAATGTAAAGTCAACTTGGCTTGAGGATAAGACAAAGATTTAAATTAGCATAACTTTAGAAAAAGCAGAAATCGGAAAAACGAAAGAAAACGCAAACTGCAACAATATTTGTACCACTTTTATTTGTAAAAATAACCCTCTGAATGCATTTCCATAGTATATTACAGCTAAGTACTTCATCGTGTTACGAGAGCATCTAGTAGTTGCAAAAGTATTAAACTGTGCTTCAGAAGATTTAGACTGGTTCTGCGTCATTCACTGAACCAAAGACAAATTTCCTCATTTTTTACAGTCATGACATTTACCAGAGTCATCTGACTCTGATTTACATAAGAAAACATTACAGACAAATCCCACCAAGATCATCAAACAGTATTTTAGGCCGTTACACATATGTTATGTAAAAGTAACACTGGCACCAGATTTGTATCACCGTGCTTTGTGAAGGTATATTGCACATGCGAAAGCATAAAGAGTACAGACAAAACACCCAAAGGAGGACACTTGCGTAGAACCTTGAGCTCACTGTGTGAGGAACACACAGAATTACACTTTGTGCACACACCCAGATTGTCACTATCTTCAGTGCTCTTCTCCTATAATACTGACCTGGGGTTGACAGTGGTGTGAGAAGAGAGCATTTCAGCACTGCAATATCAAACATAACTCCTATAGAAAACTTTAGCATTTTCATTTCAAAGCAGAGATGGGGGAAGTAGGAAAAACACTGTACATTCAAAGAAAGGTTGAAATGAAACCTCACTGGTATTATATTGCTCTGATAACACTCAAATGAAAAAAATACAAAATGTTTCACAGAACAATTTCAGAATATACAAATATAAAAAGGCACTCTAACTTCATGTTACAAGACGAGGAGAGGGGTGAGTACTTCAACCAACGCAACGGATTAGCAAACCAAGTTGCTCGACAGTACAATGATTAACTAGTGCAGCAAATCCATTGGATGGTCTTGTTCTGACTTCATAAGAAAAGAATAAGTCAAGCAGCTGTTTACTGCCTAAAGTACCAAAACGTACTATGGTGCCCTTTTAGTAGTGATAAATAGAAATCCCCTGAGCTGTTTACTGTAGAATCATAGCAGATTTTAGGCAATTTGGAGACAGAAAATGTATTTACCAAAGATAGGCAGACACTGGTGAACAGATAAGTGGGGTGAACAGGGTCCTGCAGCTGTGGTTAAAAATGCATCTAAAGTAACACATTTAGGGAAATGCACTAAGCAACCAAGACTCAAAAATATGCCTTCTGGTTTCTTTCTTTACAAAGCTCGGTTACAAACATATTATTTCTAAGAGATGTAATTGGAACACACAGAAACTATAGTTTTTAATGTCATTTCTTTTAAACAAATTGATCTCTTATGAATAGATGGGGTGAGTGGGTGGGGAACGCTAGACACTGATTCAAGGGTGAGTTCGGGGGAGCATGATCTCATTTCCTTCCTTCCAGCAAGAAGACAATGAGGAAAAGCCAAACACCACTCTGTGGGAGACCGTGTCTGGGGCTGGATCTCAGCTCCTCTCAAAGGAGCCCTGCACTCTGCTACTCTGTGGGGAAAATGTTAATGCCGCTTGCCCCTTTATGCAGCATTTCATTTCCTGCTTTAAATGCCACTGAGCAAGATTTCCAATTACTCTAGAAAAAGACACTGCAGTATATTATGCTTCTTCGACATTGGAGCTCCTTTATTTTCAGTGTTTTGGTAAAGAAAAAAGCCATTATTGCTCATTAGCAATTTGCCCACTTTTAAAAGATTTATCTCCTGTAAACAAAAAGAGGACAAGGAGGAGGGATACATCACACCAAGAATTTAAGAAGCAATGGCGGTGCTGCATTTTTGATGAAATTAATACCAGTTCCCTAGGACTTTTGAACAAGTTCTCATTTGTGAAGGACCCAACATGAGTTTTAATTAAATCCAGGATACTGTAAGAGGACGATTAAGGTCTTTTGCAGCTAGATGAAAAATGTAACTCAGTGGCTGTATATGATGCAGATGGGAGAGAGCACTATTTTAAAAACTGTCTCACACATTTCCAGGGTGAAAATGGAGCCTATCATAAAATGCTTAATAATTCCACTCTATGCAACCAGTTCCTTTCCTGTCTCTTGTGCCAGGGGGAAATGCAGCTGAGCTGGTGATTTTATTTTCCTGTGGGCACAGTGCCCACACTGGCAGCATTTCCCTTCAGGTTGTTGGGACTGGGTGAGATTTCCGGTGTTTGTGGGGTAATTCCTGGGTCTTTCCTCGAAGCACCTTGTGCACAGGGCCCACTGCGCACGCTGGCCCCCATTTTGCAGAAGAGCGTGGGTGGTGGCATCTCCTAAGCTCTCAGCTGCCTGCAGATAGGCGGGGGAGAGAGGGCCCAAGAGCAGATGCGCAGATCATCTGCAGTGGGAATGCTGGGTTTGTCCCCAGGGCTTCCGGCTGGCCCAGGGTCAAGGGTGGTTTCTATTTTTACAAAAAGTATTCTAAATTAAATACTCAGCAATGAAAACAGAGAACAAACAGTGGATGTTTCCTCATATTTCTTTCATTCAAATAAATATAAACACATTTACATCAAAAGTAAATGGACATCTTCTCTCATTTGGCAAAAAAATAAACCATGGTCAACACATTATCAGTTGCAAATGTTCAGCTGTCAGCTGGAGATCTCTGTCATAAGAAATATAAAATACAACAAAGACTGGTACTCAAAAAAGGTTACATTTGAACTCCATAGAAAAGTTACTTCAGTTCTTACTTGCACTTTGAAGGAAAACACTTTAAATCTTCCATTTTATTTATTTATTTTTTGTCTTTTCGAGACAGGGTCTTGATATGCAGTTCAGGCTGGCCTTGAGCTGACTTTGTAGCCCAGGCCGGTCTCAAACTCGCAAAGATCCTCCTGCCTCAGCCTCCCGAGTGCTGTAAATCTTCCATTTTAGACGGAAGCATTTTGGTCCTCGTATACAGCTGGCTGATGAGCTACATACATACACGTACAGATGTACACATATGTGTGTGTATGTGCATAAGTTTTAAGTCTCATTCTTCTTTCTGTACAGCTGTTCCAGGTGTGGCACGGGGTCCGTTTGACCTAGAAGCTTTGGCAGAGGGAGCAGACACGGTACTCACTACCTTCATGTCATCGGCATGCAGCTAGCACCGGCCCGCACTCCCATCTCCCCCATCTCCATGTCTTGCTTTCATTTCCTGGTCCTTTCTGCCGTCCCTTCCACCCCTGGTCACCTTGACCAGAAAGCTCTCTTAGTGCTTCATTAGGACGAACAATGCTGGCGAATCAGATGCTTTTAAAAAGTTAGTATTTTGATTTAAGAACAAATCAACAGAGGGTAGTTTTGTATTAAATTTGCGTATCATCTCAACATTTTGGTTGCAATGTCATTTGCACCTGCAATGTTACCAGGTCAATTTGGATTTATTCATCACTCAGGTGAAAATTAGTCACAGGTTTGTTAGGGGAGCACTGGGTGCCATGCTGGTGTTAAACAACAAAAGCAAATTCAATATTCCCATTCACTGGGGACTAACAGACCCTCAGAGGGAGGTTGTGGATATTCAAGCGCTCGCTGCAGACAGGAAAGGAACAGCTGGACTCCCTCGACAAGATCACCAGCAGCATTCTTTCTGGAGATGAATGCCTTTACCTTTGGCTTCTAGTGAGGGAGCAAACACCACAGCAAGAGGAGGTCGGAGCCATTTCCTGTCCACAGCTCCCTCCCCTCCCCGGGACACGAACGCCACACTGAGATGCTTCTGAGAACTTACTTCTGAGACACTCGCAAGTTCTTTAGCATGAACAGCTGCCCCTCTCTTGCCTTATCCCCAAAGTAAAAGAATAAATACATGTTTATTCCTTCCTTAAATGAGAGGTAGACTTTCACCAAAGTACCTTAGAGCTAAAGAAAGCATGAAACAAAACCAGCCCGGGGCCCATTGTACAAGTTTCCCACACTGGCCCCTCCGTCCTCCTCTACCGGCTTCAAAAGCGCAGGCCCCAGGATAATATTTGAACATGGCAGAAACCTAGAAATCAGGCTTCTCCCTTCCTCCAGTATGTGTGATCAGGGAAAAGCTTCTACAGTCCAAAGTCAAAAGGTTTCGGAATCAGAGTCATTCTCATTGTACCCGTCCTCAGAGCCTACGTTGTTACTGCACAGGCTAACCATGCTACCCAGGTTGGAGAGGGTCGTTCTGCTCAAATTGTCTTTTTTAAAACAAACGAAGTTGACAGCCGTCATTGCACTGGAAGGAGAAAAAGGCATCATGGTAGCCAGAATGAGGGCCAGGCAGTCAGCCACGTCTTTGTTAGGAGCGCAAGCCAGGGCCGGGGTATGACCTGGGCGTAAATGCAGACAAGGCAGTGGTTAGTCCTGGTCCAGAGAGGTGCACATTCCAGAACATCTATAACCTCGGGGGAGATGCGTGTGGAGTTAGAGCTCATGCTGGGTGCAGGGAGGAGTTACTTCATGCTAGGGCTGAGGCCAAGGGACAGGAGGGGGAGACATTTATGGAGTTGGTTTTTTGTTGTGTTTTCAGCTCACATGACTATAGCAAGCACAAAATTATCTAGAGTTAGGCAGAATTTCAGCCTTCATCTAGAGGACAGAGACATGAGGAGATGGTGGGACATGATTCTAGGACAACAGAAGCAGCACAGTCAGGAAAACATTTCCACCGGGGCAGGTGCACACCATGAGCCTGGGCCCTGGCGGAGGGGGCCTCATTCTGAGAACAATGGCTTTCCGTGGTGGGGAGCTGTGTGTCAGGTCGGAGAAGATCCTGAAAGTGAGGTGGCTGTCTGAGTGACTTTACATGAAGTCTACACCACTGATCTGGGTTTAGAAAAATGGAATCATTTGAACAAATCAGACAGGAGGGCATTCTTTGCTTGTGATTAAAGATGTATGATCACTCGAAAGACATCTAATGGAATTTTTTTAAAAAGCCATTCCACCGACCAAAGTCCCAGTCTGAGATGTGATGGGGGAATTGCTACGCTTGCTGTCACTGTCCATCACCCAGACGTGATGGTTTGGGGCCGGAGGAGGAAGCTGCCTCAGCACATAAAGCCGCAGCCTGGGGGAGCAGCCCATTCCCTGATTTAGTCAGGACCTTATCCACTTTTACTGTGGTGCTCACAGTGCTCCTACACAATGACCGATGCGCATACTGGCCCGCTCAGAGGAGCTGCCTTTATACAACTTCACTAAACCTGATCCCCACCTCAGCCCTTTAGATGCTCATTCCTCTTTCTGGGGTAAAAATAAACAAGAATGGCAGGTATCTCCCGCTGCACCCCACAAAGGGCAGGGAAGACCGAATGGCCACCTCAGCACTGCAAACGTTGCACGCTGTCCCATATGTTCCCAGGCCGTGGGTGTGGCTAAGCCCAAGACAGGAGGCTATGTCCCACCGACCCAGGAGTCTCGCTGCTGATGCTGCTAGGGGCTGGACAGACCTCAGAGGTCCCACATTTATACCGGAGGAAAGCAAAGATCCCCGGTCAGTTTGGAGGAAAACCATGGGCTTCTGCATGCCAACTCGAAGGCGGGTGGTGGGGATAAGAAGGCAAGGGAAGATGAGGGGGAAGACCGAGGAGATGGAGTAACGGGGCTTTCTGAACTTCCTAGATGAATCAGACTGGGGGCGGGGCGGGGAACATGCTAGGATACACAGGGCTGCAGAACCAAGTCTAACAGTTAGCTAATAATGTCAGTAGGGCTGCTTACTTCTGAGAAATAGGCATGAGCTGTTAATTCCAATACCTGTAATAAGCAGTTGAGTTACATTAATACATTATAATGCTTTAAATGCCACAATTAATGCCATATTTTAAAAAATTACTTAATTCATAAATATCCAGGAGTTCCTCTTTTCTTACCTAGGTTAAGAGGCATTGTACTTAAAGTGGTATTTTAGTACAAATCTCAGATGTGTTAGTTTTCAGACATCTTAGGAAGCAGAGTAAAAAGCTTCTGACAAGAATTAGCTGGTTTAGAAAAGGAATGTTATATAGACCAAGGGGAGACTTCAAGTTTAGACGTTTGTTAAAAATGTTTTACTTGTGTTCCCCAAATTTCCACGCTAGGAATATGAATTCTGATCTGTACTTTAAAAAAAAAGGTTTGATCTCAGAATGAACCAAAATACAATGCAAGACCTGAGTGCCCATCAGGCCTCTAGCATGCACTGGGGACGTGTGAAATCCCAAACTCTTCAGCATAGGATGGGGGAGAAGCTTCAGGGTAACCCAAATGTTTCTGCCAGCATGCTGAAGAGTTAGGAACCTACTGCTGATAGAACATGCAGAATGGACAGCAGTGGTGGGCAACAGGAGACAGTGTGACCCACGACAGGACAGACAGGACGGGCTTGCTTTGCTTGGCTTCTTACGCACGGGGCCTCCTGGGGGGCAGTTCTTGCTGCTCTGTTAACCAGCTCCTATCTTTCCCGCTGCCCTCCAGCAGCAAGCAGCACAGGGAGGGCACCTGCGGCCACAGCTTCTGTTTTCCACTTACCGTTTCCGTCCACAGCGAGTACACAGGCTCCTTTGGCCAGCAGCTCCTCCACCACCACCTTCAGGCCGTTGCGCGCAGCAATGTGGAGAGGCCTGAAAAGTGACCCCGCATGTCTGTCAGTTGAGTATGCATTGGTGCGGGTGCTACAGTCTGGGTGTGAGCTGTCTCCCAGAGGCCAGGTGTCCCCAGTGTGGGGGTTGGGGGCCTGGGGGTGCCCCTTGAAGGGGGCGGCAGGATTCCAGCCCTTCCTCCTGATGTCCTCTATGTTGGCCACAAGCGCACAGCTTTGCCCCGCCCTACGCACACTCCCACCCATGCTGTGCTGCCTGTCCCCGTCCCCACGCCACGGTGCCAGCTGACAACCACAGACCAGCGTCTCTGAACCCATGAGCCAAACCAAACCTGCCCTCTTCTGAAGTGGACGCTCCCAGGTATTTGATACAGCAATGGGAAGCTAAGACGGTAAAAATGGGACACTTTGGTCAGCTTGTGTCACTAAGAGGTGCTATACTTTGGCATCCACAGAGAGTCCGTGGATATTTACTTTTTAAAGAAAATATGTGTTAACCAGACCTTTCCCAGGTGCTAATGATCTGACTGTTCTTATGTACCGCACTCAGCACTGCAAGTGTTATAAATATTGTACATCTCATAGTTTTAAATGATGGTAAGTAGAAGCCAGTGGGACCATTCAAACTCCAGTGGGCTTAGCAGAAGTTTCTTCGTATGTGGCTTGTTGCCCACAGTCCATCAATATGACTGGCATTAATATACTCTCAAATCTCACCATGATTATTAAATGCATTCAGGTGCTTCATGAACATGTGATGCCTTACAGAATAAAGTCAATCAGCAGATTGGGCTATAAACTGCTCCATAATCTTAAATGAAAAGTTATAATATTCCTTTGCCTTTAAAAACGCACAAATAATTTCCTAAAATTGAAAATGAAGCAAGTTGTAGATCATTCATACCAAGGTTTACATGAATTGCACTAAAATACAACTAAGACAAATAGCTTTAGAAACTCTTCAAATATATTCCGGGAACCTGATTTATAAAAGTGTTGCTTTCCAGTCAGAATACATAACACAATGCAAATACTTTCTCCGTGAGTCTCTAAGATCTTTCTAAGAGCTCACTAAATTTATAATGTTACCACAGAAATATCAGCGAAGAAAAACAAAGAGCTCACAAGACTTTGCAAAGACTTAGTGAAAGAAGGACTCTAACTGCAACCGTCTTGCTATCCGCAGGCGTATGGAGTTGAACTCCAGGGAGAGCTGGGTCGGCATCTCGCTGCTGGGTCTCACAGTTAAGCTGGCACCAGGGGAAGGGTCTCCAATTCTGCTGGGTAAATGCTCTGGGCCAAAGGGAAACTTTTGTAGTCACACTTACGTCTGCAGTGCATTATTTTTGGCATTAATAAGGCTCTCATCTTGTATCTTGTCAAGTATCAACAAGGCACATTTTTCATGACCCTAATAAAGAAAAAGAATAAGAAATAGGACACAGAAAAGTTCCTGGATAATCACTTCATTATATTTGAAATTGAAAATAAATTTATTCTGTCTAAAAACATTCTACAAGACTATTTTCTGTGTATTTTTTTTTTCTAAAAAGCAAATGGGCCCCAGATACTCTGAGTGCCTAAATACAGCCAATTAGGGCTTGGTTAACGTAAGTCTGTTCTAAAATATTCATGCTTAATATGAATATTTCCAAGATAATTTTCAGAATTAATGTCCAGAGAGCTAAAGCAGATGGTAGTTTAGCTAGGTCAGCTGGTAAATTAAGAGCAGAGTCAGGAGTGCCCTTCAATCCTCCAACATTACTTTTTAAAAATCCATCAAGTCCCCATCTCCTCCTCCCTTCAATTCCCATTTAGTGACCTGTGCACCCTCAGAATTCCCACCACACCCACCATAGGTTCCCTTAGCATTGCCAACTGCCTTACAAGTGAAGAGGCCTTGTCTCAGGGAAGTTCATTGTGCTCCTGCTCAATAGGACAAAGTATCCTTGGATCTTATAACAGTGGATGGCTTATAATTCAAAACATTAATTGTGGAGGCAGAGCTCCTTTCCGACTTTGAGCCTGGCGCCCTTTTAGGGGTCTTGGCTCCCTGAGCCCTTGCTAACCAAGAGGAAAGCAGCCACGGCATCACCTGGTAGTTAGAAATGCTGGCACCCAGGCCTGCTCAGGCCTAGTCAGTCAGGATCTGCATTTTAGCTAAGTCCCCACAGAGTTCATCTGCACAATAAAGTATGAAAAATACTGCATTTATGTTCTCTAAAATGCTACAACTTGAAGTAAACTTCATGAAACTGAGCTTGTATGTGTGTGGTTTCCATGGGCTTCCCAGAGCATGAAGGGAGAAAACACCACCAATGAAAAAAGGCACAGCTGAGACCTGATATTTTAACGATGATGCGAAAACTCAGCATCACTGGTGCCCACTGGCATGATGCTATAATGCCTCTGATAAAACCAGACGTACACACATATAAAGACGCATGTACACGTATAGTGTCTTTAATGGGAGCGGGGACACAATGTCTTTACCACCACCACCACCACCAAACCCAAACACATTCTTTGCATGGGACTGCGCAGCAGGAAAAAGGTGGGGTAGAAATGCACATGGACATGTTGACTTGCTTCATGGTAAAGCATATTGGGGCTGTGTCATCATGATGCCTGTCTTTTAATGGCATTCAAGTAAAATGAGTGAAACTGCTTGACTCTAGAAGCCCCATAACTAAGGTCCTAACCTGTGATGCAGTACCAAGCTGTGGCACTACCACTAGGAGACAGATACAGCAGCCGAATCGATACAGAAGCCACGGTGCCATGAGGAACGGGTCCTCCTCACTTGTCTGGGTGAAGTGTTGCCCCACCAACCCTGTGGCCTCCCTTTCCTCCCCCTTGGATTCCATCCACGGTTGACAACAGCCTGGGAAGATCTGCACCTTCCAGAAGAACCACACTGCTGACTTCCAGAATAGAGGGGTTGTCAGGAGTATTGTCACAGTGCTAAGTAGCAGTGCTTTAAATTTATTTACATACTTTACTACTAGCCAGGTGTAAGGATGTATTCAAGTCCTTATCCTTCATGGTCAGGTCAGCCTGGGCTCTGTTCACCAAAATATCTACAGGAAAAGAAGAGAGAGACTTAGACTAAGTGCTGCATGCATTTTGAAGAAGTTACTATAAAAACAACAACACTTAAAGCAGGACAGTTCACATAACTATATTTCATGCTTTTAAAGAAAAAAGGAACAACTTCCTTCCCTGTTTCATCCAGATCCAAGATTGGTAGGCATTTAAGTGTCCTTGTAGTTTCACTATTTCCCCTTAAAATGATTCGGTTGCCATATTCGGTCTCTAAATGTTGAGACATCTCACAGCAGGAGGCTTGGCAAGGCCCACCCCATCCAGGTCCCCGGAGCAGGAAGTGACCGGGGAGACAGGCAGCTGAAGGAAGGCTTCCAGAAGGGGAGGCCCCGAGAACCCCAGCTGCTCTGCTCTGCCTTGCTTTGGTCAGCACATACCTACGGCGCCCGCCTGCCCGTTCTCCGCGGCCATCATCAGCGCCGTCTTCCCCGCATTGTCCACGGCGTTCACCTGAGCGTTGTGTCGCAAAAGCAGCTGCAAGCAATCCACATGGTCCCTGAATGCCGCTGCATGGAGGGGGGTCCTGGGGGTGTTGAGCAAGTAGGGGTTCAGTTTCCTTTCAACCTATTCTCTCTTTAATAACTGCCCGAGAAACGCGTGTGGTTTGTCTGGGGTTTGGAAGGTCTCTGTTTGCAGAAGTAATGGTCAAGACCCCTGGCAAAGGCATTCCGGGTGGTCACTGAAGTGTCCCCGGTACGGAAACAATGCTTTGGAGCCAGGGGGAAGTTTGTGGCGGCCCTGATGATACTGAAATCAGCACCGATTCTGGCCTTCAGGGACTTCTCGCTCATCCTTGGGATGGAGACTTTCAAAACTAAGCCTTAAATTTGTAGGTAATTGATTGATTAAAAAAAGATTTAAAAAGCCGCATAACCTAATACGGATGTGTGACTTCTCTGAAAGGATGATTTGGCATTATTTATCAAAATGAAAAGCTATTGGCTTTTTAATCAAGTAATTCCACTGCTAGGGCTTTATCTCCCAGATACACTTGCTCACGTGTATAGATTCAGAGATGAGAATGTTTACTGGGCCACTCCATTGAAACAGCAAGATATTGGAAGCTGCCTAATTTTTCTTCAGCTGTAGGCAGACGGAGTAAAACAGAGTATATCCATTCAATGAAATAACATGCGCTTTAAAAAGAATGTGGTAGTGCTCACTTTGGCAGCACATGTACTAAAAAGAATGTGGTAAATATGTATGTGCTGGCGTGGAAATACTTCCAAGATATACTAAAAGTAGAATACAGCTGTAAGTGGCCCATTTGCATAAAAAGAATGCATATGTATATATTTATAGATGTTTATAGGCCCACACAGCAAGTATTTAGGAGGAAATACCATTTGAAGAGAAGAGAGTATAGCAGCTGTCTCTAAGCAAGAGGCTGGGGGTTCTCAGTAGAAAGGGAATGTTAAAGAATTATATCCCCTTTGTGATGTTTAACTTGAACAAGTCACGCTCCTACAGGATGTCACTTTCTCAGTGGAAGCAATACTGCTTGTCTACTCTGCAATGCAAAGCACAGACCAGGGCCTGCAGACCCTGTGTTTCAGGGGCCCTTACCTGCCTCTGTCGTCTCTGCAGCTGACAATGCTGGAATCGATGGCCCCCAGCAGCAGCGATGCACAGCTCTCATGATCATTTATTCTAAAATGGAAATGGTTTCCATGTGAAAATCTCACTCTTTGCCAAACAGTCCCTCCTATTTCACCTTCCTGAGCTTGTACATTCCCTCCTACCTTATCTCCCTTTCCCCTTTCCAGTGAAAAAGACACCATGTATTTAACAGTCTCATGAACTCTTAGAAAATCAGGTGCAAACATCTGTGGTGTGTGAGTCCATTGCATCCTTCTGGGACCTCTTCATCTGCATAGGAGCTCACTGCACACAAACAACAGGACACCATACAGGTGTACTGGGGACTGGAAAGACATGGATTCTTCACCTTTGTACTCATCGATTTTGTGCTTCTGTTATCACCCAATCGAGTGGCCAGGGTCCTGTGAAACCCACGGAATGTACAGACAGATAGCCCTCAGGCCTCGGCCCAGGCCGGCGCGGGAGTCTGCCAGATCTCCATGTATCCCTTGACACTGGCTCACCCAGGAGACCAGAGGAACAGTTAGATTAATCAAAAGCGAGACTCGCCAGAAGCCACTGATGGAGTGTGGCAAACATGCAGAGACGTTCTACGAGCAAACGTCTTTCTAACTGGCAGAGCAGACTGCTGTGGACCCTGGCAGACAACAGGGGCTACACACCCTGGGAAATGCACCTTCAGCTGCCCTCCCACAGCTTCTCCAGCGATGCACGAGTCACCTGGGGACAGGGGCACATCACAGGGAGCTCCTGGGAAATCCGTAACATCAGAGACCACACTTTGCTAGCAGAACTGCTTGTCTTTAGCAGCAAAATGGAATATTTCAGTCTTAGTTGTAATCTGAAAGCTTTCTCCTTCCCTAAAAGAGGGAAGGAGAAGAATCCGTGTTTTTTCTACTTGTAGTCCAACGAGCCAATGTGGCACGTTTACTCACATTGCACAGTGGAGAGGTGTGAAGGGGTTGCCCACGAATGTGCGGAAACATTTTTGCTCCAAAAGTACCTCTATACAGTTCTCATTACCTGCAAAGAATCAACAGAACTTAGGGATTTTGCAAGAAAGAAATTTTGTTTCACACAGTCTGATTTTATTTTTTTCATTCAATGTTGAATTCTAGCTTATGAATTTTCCTGAACTGGCTGAATATCCATTCTCTGTGGGATAAGATTAACAAAATGCCAAAATGTTATTAACTAGGCTCACAGGTGCTCAGAGGCATAATGATAGACCGAAGGATGAAGGCCATATGGCATGGGGGAGAAGACCCCTTGTTGGCAAGTGGAGTGGGTTCCACATTGCCCTCAGCTCTGGATAGAGAGATGCTGGTGCAGATGGCCCCAGGAAACACAGCTGTCACCCCACCAAGAGCTTCACGAACCCCCTGGAGGTAGGGAGATGGATTAGCACGAACAGTACTGGGGGTAATGTAAGTAGAAAGGCTTGACTCTACAATTTTATGTGTTTTAAATGATACTGGGCACATAGTAGGTGACCCGTAAATACTTTTAATAAGTAAATGAATTAATGTGAAGAATCATTTTTAACAAAAGGATATTTGGCTTCTAAATCAAATGAATTTGAATTAAATAATTCAAAGATCCCAGCGCCCTGAACTTGTGACATGACCTGAGGCAACTTTCTTGGAATCTCTGAGCCTCAGTTTCCTGCTTATGCAGAAAGCTGTGCTCGCAGTCACTGCCCCGCCCACGTAATAGGACAGTGTGAACTTTAACTTTATGAAGGACCTGAGGTGGTGGCAGAGCGCTGTGTCCGTGTGAGGCAGGAAGGTGCTGCTATTTGGCTTTGGAAATATAGCCTGGTGTCCTGGTCCCACTTCTTGGTTGAACTCAGAGCTAATTTAATGAAAGTCCCTTAACACCCACCTTAGAATTATGAAGACCGGGCAACTTAAAATAATAAAATACAAAACAACCTTTTCTTTGGAGAGACAAGTTGCTACAGCTCTCAGGAGGATTGAGCAGCCTGGGTACAAGCAGCCCCTAGCAGGCACAGGACAGGGTCTCTGCACCCCGCACCCCTCTGTTAGTATGAATTCCCCAAAGGACCTGGCTCAGGGCAGCATCCACATGCACGACTTGGTGGGTGGAGACCCTGTGAATCCGTGCCCGAGTCTGTGCAGGAGGGGCTGGGATTACTGAACTCTGCCTGTATTTCAAATGTGCAGTGCAGGGATTCTGAGATGAGAGTGGGGCCCTCAGAGCTGGAGGAGGCTGCCAGGCAGGGTAAACTGCGCAGGACAGGGCTGCCCCTCCGTCCCTGCCGTCCCAAGAGGCCTGGGGACAGACAGACCCACCCGTGCCCAGGCAGGAAGTGGCCTGTGGCAGGGCTCACAGCGCCCTTCTTCTCCCGCCAGGTCTCCGAGGCCAGCGAGCTCAAGGCTTTACAGGAAAGTGGCAAGAGGGCCCTGGCCCATTTCAGGTAAAAAAATCACAATCTTCAGTGCTGGGGATGAAGCAAGATCAAGCTGAGTAAATAGACAATCTGGCTCCTCTTGTCAAGGCAGAATTGATGAAAAAGAAGAATCAATGAAATTCAAGGTGAGGCCTTAAAATGCTTCTAGAATTAATATCCATAGTTTCCAAATTAAAGCTTTTCATAGAATTAAAAATGGAAGAATAAACTCAGAGAAGCAGAGTAAGAGGCACATGTGGAGAAATACATATATAATCTGAGTGGGGGGGACCTTCTTAAGCAACTGGGAGCTGGACACCGTGAAAGACAGATCTGACTGGTTCCACCATGTCTAAATTCCAAATGTCTGCATGGAAAAGAATTGTGATCAGGAACAGAAACATCTGCAATGCACAGGAGACTCAAATCGCTAAGACCTGGCCATCCTCTCCACACATGAGAGGAGACAAACTACTCAGTAGGAAAAATGGTGAACAAGGAATAAAAAAGGCAATTTCCAGAGGAAACACAAATAGCCAAAAACTATGCTACTAGATAGAAAAATGCAGTGGAAACTGTGAGATACCTTTTCAACTTTTCAAACTGATAAAAAAAAAAAAAAAGATGATATTCCAGGCTGGCAAAACTGTGGGAAAGAATTATCACCTATGCATGTTTAGTGGAAGAATTATGATATCTTTTTTGTAAAGTAATGTGGTATAACGTATTAAAATGAACACTACACATGCAGGACTCTGGCTGAAGAAAACATTCTGCCAGATGACAGGCCTATGCCCCAATGCAGGGCTAGAGGTTCTCACCAGGGGTTTGATGTTACTGATGAACCACAGGGTTAAGGCATGGGTGATGGGGAGGCCAGAAGCCAAGCAACAACTCAGCCAACCCAACACGCCCCGAGGCCCTGCCCTCCGGCAGCCTGGACACAATGGAAGGACTACTGCCCATGTGTCCGAGGCAGGACTCACCGTTGTAGCAGGCCCAGTGCAGGGGCGTGTAGCCCTGGCTGTCCCGCAGGCAGCAGTCCTCCTCAGCCAGGGCCAGCTGCAGCAGCTCGCTCAGCCATGTGGCGTGGCCCCGGGCAGCAGCATAGTGCAGGGGCGTCCTCCCCCGGAAGTCCCTGCAAAGCACCGACACCTCCTGCTCCAGCAGCATCTGCACACACTCCTCATGTCCTGTCATGATCTGGGCGTGGCAAGAAACACAGGGAGACTTCAGAGAGGCTGACTCGGGGCGGAGCCTGGCCCCCAGGACAGCAGGAGCCCTGTGCCAGGACTGGGGACAGGGCAACCCTGGGGAGCCCCACAGCAGGGAGGCCTGAGGATGCCAGTATTCTGGGAATGGTGCTGACTCCGCAGACATTGCCACGATGGTATCACAACACTGTAAGACGTGTGAGCTTTAGGATCAGGAAGGCAGGAGAAAGTCCTGCTCTCTCCTACCCACAAACACATCTCACTTCTTACTTCCTAGCAGCTGTGAAGGCTGGTGATACCAGCCACACAAGGCCCCAAAGCTGGGCACATGCTGGAGTCGTGTCATGTAGACACAAGTTGATACAGATGGGAAGGTGCAGCCTGGGACACCCCAGCTCTGTGTCTAGCAGGTGCAGCCGATCCCTGTCCCGAGGATGGCAGGCTCTGTGACAGAGCACAAAGGACGTGTGTACCTAAAGAGCGTATCTGAAAAGGTAAAATGCCAGGGGGCATGCACCTCTCAGCTCCGCTGTAGTGTGTGAGGCCATCGCTGTATATGAAAGGCCTTTATTCGGCACGCAACCGCTGTGTCTAGGCCCCGGCCTGCAGCACCGCTCACAGGATGTGCCCAAGGAGCAGGCACCATTGTTACAGCAAGGACCTTGCAAAGCTGCTCCTGTTCTCACTGGTCAGGGTGTTTATATCATCCCCAAAGGTAATTTCACTTCTGCTTTGTCCGTTTAGTTTCTTTGACATGTTTTAAAAATAGTTCAACAGACAGATATGAAGAATTGCCATAGAATATGTACGCCGGCATCATTTGCAATAAAGAACAATTAGTAATAGCACAATAAGCACTGGGAGGCTAAGGCAGCAGGTTCACAAGTTCGAGCACTGCCTGGGGAATTTAGTGAGATGTAGTCTCAAAATGAAAAATAAAAACCCTGGGTTCAATGTCCAGGGCCGAGAAAGAAAGGAGGGAGGGAAAGAAGGAAAGAGGGAAGGACGG
>PVLD010015741.1:0-47439 GCA_004027595.1 Dinomys branickii
AAAAAAAAAAAAAAAAAAAAAATCAGTAGCATTCCTCTACAGCAATAATGAACTTACCCAGAAAGAAATCAGGAAAACAATACCTTTCACTATAGCTTCAGGAAAAAATAAATACTTAGGAATTAATCTAACCAAAGAAGTAAAAGATCTCTATAAGGAAAAGTACAGTACTCTGAAAAAGGAGATTGAAGACCTCAGAAAATAGAAAGAGCACCAGGGGTGATGGCGCACGCCTGTAATCCCAGCATTGGGGAGGCTGAGGCAGGAGAATCACTGCGAGTTCAAGGTCAGCCTGGACTACAAAGTAAGTTCGAGGCCAGCCTGAACTGCATAGTGAAACCCTGTCTCAAAAAGAAAAAAGAAAATAGAAAGAGAGCCCTTGTTCCTGGATAGGCAGAACCAATATTTCCAAAATGACATACTACTAACACTGATATATAGATCTAATGCAATCCCAATCAAAATACCAACATCATGCTTCACAGAACAAGACTGGAGGAAAATATCCTGGAATTTATAGGGAAGCGGAACAGATCTAGAATACAAAAAACAATCCCGGGGTGTGGAGGGGAAGCAGGAGCATCACAATCCTGATTTCAAATTATATTACTATGATAAAAACAACGTGGTAGCCGGGCGTGATGGTGCGCACCCATAATCCCAACACTCAGGAGGCTGAGGCAGGAGGAGGATCATGCGAGTTCAAAACCAACCTGGGCTACAAAGTGAGCTTAAGGCCAGCCTGAACTATATAATGAGACTGTGTCTTTAAACAAAACAAAACAAGCCAGATGTGTTGGTGCACACATGTATCTCAGCACTCAGGAGACTGAGGCAGGAGGATTGTCATGAGTTCAAGACCAGCCTGGGCTACATAGAGAGACCCTGTTTCAAAAAGCAGAAAAACAACAACAACTAAAAGAATAAGAATAATAATAATAAACAATCAACAAATGGAACTATATCAAATTGAAAACTTCTGTACAGCAAAGAAAATCAGTGGAATGAAGAGGAAACCCTCAGAATGGGAAAATTCTTTGCTAATTACTCCTCTGACAGAAGACTAATATCTAGAATATACAAAGAACTAAAAAAAAGACCCCTCACAATAAAAGATCCAATTTAAAAAATGGGCAACTTAAATAGATACTTCTCAGAAGTACAATGGCTGATAAATACATGAAAAAATGCTCAAAATTTCTAACCATCAGAGAAATGCAAATTAAAACAACGTTGAAATTCCATCTTATACTGGAAAGAATTGCTATCATCAAAAAAAAAAAAGCAAAACAATAATGAATGCTGGTAAGGCTGTGGGGGAAATGTTAGTGGGAATGTATGGAAATTCCTCAAAAAAACTAATATTAGAAATTCCATTTGGCCCAGCTATTTCCCTTCTAGGTATCTCCCCAAAAGAGTTAAAGACGTCATACCCCAGGGATACATGCACGCCTTTGTTTATAGCAGCACAATGCACAATAGCTAAATCTTAAAAGCAGCCTGTGTATTCATCGACAAACGAATGGATGAAGAAAACATGGCCTTTATATATAATGGAGTACTACTGTATCACAGAGAAGGACTGATTTCAGGTGTTTGTAGGAAAATGGATACACTTTGATTCCTTAATGTTAAGTGAAATACATCAGACCCACAAGCTTAATATCTTAATATCTTCTTCTATGAGAAGCCCAAAGTATAAATATTTTTAAAAACAAAACATAAAAGATAGGCAATAGAAAACTGAGAGATAGATCTTTTGCCAGTGGAAAGGGAACCGAGAGATGGAGGGGAGGGAGGGAGAGAACAGGGAGGGGAACGGAAAGGAAGGAAGCGATGCTCAGTCACGCACCTGTTCTCTACAGTGAGCAGAAACATGGACTGCAAACACGTACAAACAAATACGTAACATTATTAACACAAACTGAAAAAAAATAGCTACACCGTGTCGGAGAAACTGGAACATTTGTGAATGGTCAGAAGAAATAGAGCCGGGGATACAGCTCAGCAGCACAAGCACCTGCTTGGCAGGTGCAAGGTCCTGAGTTTGATTCCTGGTACAAAGAAAGAAAGAAAGAAAGAAAGAAAGAAAGAAAGAAAGAAAGAAAGAAAGAAAGAAAGAAAGAAAGAAAGAAAGGAAGGAAGGAAGGAAGGAAGGAAGGAAGGAAGGAAGGAAGGAAGGAAGGAAAGAAAGAAGGAAGGAAGGAAAGAAAAATGCAAATGGTGCTGCCAGTGTGGAAAACAGTATGGAAGTTCCTGGAAAAATAAAATAAAATAATAACTATATGATCCAGCAATACCGCTGCTGGGTATGTATCCAAAAGAATTGGAAGCAAGGTTTCAAAGAGGCGTCTGTATGCTCCTATTTATACATCTTAGCTCACAATAGCCACAGTTGAAAGCAACTCAGGCACTTGTTGACAGATGCCTGGGTAAACAGAGTCTCCGCCTACACTGGGATGCCATTCAGCCTTAAAAAGGAAGTAAGTGCTGACACACCATACAACATCCATGAACCTGAGGACACTGCACTAAGGGAAACAAGCCAGTCAGCACAGTGAGGCAAATGCCGTATGATCTCACTCTGTGAAGGAGCAAGAAGAGTGGCACCCTCAAAAACGTGGAATGGAGGTTGCCAGGAGAAATGGGGAGTTGGTTAATAAATGTAGTTTTAGTTTTGCAAGGTGGAAAAGTTCTGGAGTTGATTGCACAATAATGTAAATATGCTTAACAGTGTGAACTGTATACACAAAGAGTGAGTAAGACGGTAAAGTTTGTGTTGTGTAACGGGTTTTTTGTTGTTTTGTGTGTGTGTGTGTGTGTGTTTGACACAGGGTCTCGCTCTGCAGTTCAGGCTAACCTTGAGATTACTTTGTAGCCCAGGCTGGTCTCGAATTCACAATGATCCTCCTGCCTCAGCCTCCCAAGTGCTGGGATTACAGGCGTGCGCCACCACACTCGGCTGTATTACGCTTTTAAAAAGAGCTAGCATGGAGGCTTAGGAGAAGAGAGGATGGGGCTTGCAGCTTGGTGGTGCTGGGTGGTGGTTCTTGAGCTGGTTGTCTGTAGGTTGAGTCTCAGGTCCCTTTTAGGATTAGAATGGTCCCTAGATCCCTGTGCAGCCTCCAGCAGCCAAAGCAAATGGGCAGGGATGGTTCTAAGAAGATGAATCCCTAGGTCCTCTCTTGATCTCAATGGAGGTAAAAGCCCATTTGCTTCTTTGCCTTATTACTGACAAGTGGCTCCTCTGTGTCCTGATGCTCCAAAGATGAGCTCTAGAACATGCTGGAAGCAGGACTTGGCTCTCTTCTGTGAATCTTATTAATTATCTCATGGGTATCCCATATGCCCATCTCCCTCCACCACTCTTCAGACACACATGTTGGGTACCAGATCCAAATAGACAGCCCCTGCCTGGAGGAGCTTACAGTCCGGTGGCAGTACAGGCTGGTTATCCGGGGAATGCGGTATCTAATGTACACTGTAGTATGCGCCGTGACACAGGTGTCTAGGGCACCAGCAGAGGACCTAAGCCCATCTGTGATGAGAGTTCACAAAAGAAGTTCAGTCTTAGAAACTTGAAAGATAAACAAGCCCGAGCCAGTAAAGTAGGGAGGAGGAGGCACAGACAATGAAGAGACACAGGGCATGGGAACTCCCTGGAAAGTTTAGAAATGCAGAGCCTAACTGAGGGTCTGAAAACAGCTGAATCTGGGTGATGGCTGAGGGAGAAGCAGGAGCAGTGAGAGCTGAGACAAAGCGAAGAGTGAGGACCGGCTGTGGAAGGACGTCTAGGCCCCTTCAGAACAGCTTGTTGGGTGTGGACAGGGGAGAGTGGGAACACGCGTGTGACAAACCGTGCGGACCCAGCTGCAGAGGTGAAGGACGATGAGAAGGGGGCACCAGGGTGCTGGATTTGGATCTGGATTCTCAGAGCTGTAAGCAAGATGGCTAGCCCCCTGCTGCACCTCACCCTACTGTCTCCAGGCAAATTGGCCACCCTTGTAGGGCACTTCTTTTGGGGGGACAGTGGTTTTCCTGAAAACAGCCGCAGTGAGCCTGCTTAGCCTTGCTGACCTATGGTCTTCTGTCCTTGAGAACATCCTTGTCCTCTTCCTCCATCAGGGATTTGACCAGTCCCTAACTTGTCTTCCCTCCTCCAGGCAGGGCAGTGCCACAGCTTGCAATTTATACCTGGTCTGGTAGGTCCAGCCGTCTGTGCCATGCTTGGACCACTTGAGACCCTGTGGGCTCCAGGCCCAGGCTCTGCTCAAACCAGGTTATCCTACGTTCTATTTTTTTAAATTAATTTATTTTTTGAGACAGGGTCTCTCTATGCAGTTCAGGCCGGCCTTGAGCTCACTTTGTAGCCCAGGTTGGTCTTGAACTCACAACAATCCTCCTGCTTCAGCCTCCCGAGAGGTGGGATTACAGGTATGCGCCGCCATGCCGGCTACCCTACATTCTAGTCTGAGCTTCCTAAAAGCCACCTTGTACCCAGTCCCAGCCCCAATTCTGCCACCTTATCAGCCATCTGCTTCAGAGGACAAGCTGCTCTCACAAACGGGGCACATGTCAGCCCTAGACTTTCAGCTGTTCACTGATGGCAGCTCCTGGAGGGTCAATGGGCAAAGTACAAAGTAGGTATTTCCAGGTTATGACTTCTCTTGAGATAGCGTGGAGACCTGTTATAGGCAAGTTTCCAGCAAAGACTGCAGAGGGACAGCTGCCTTCCTGTATGAACTGTTCACAGTCCATCAGGATCCATGTTATTAGTAATTGAAAGAGAAAGGGTGGGGCCAACTGGGAACAGAACAGGGCCTGGCGGAGCAGGGCCCTGGCTGTGATTGCTGGGCAAGGGGCCAGTTCCTGCACTATTACAGCTGGAGGCTTCCCACTTGCTTGGGACACTTCAAGATGAACTTATCAAGGAGGGGGCTTCGTGGCTGCTGATGGAGCAAGTACCCCTGTATGCAGCCTCCAGAGGATCAGCAAAGCTCCCCAAAGCCTATGACTTCGAAGAGGGCTACAGAGGAGGCCAGGGGTGTCAAGCAAACAGTAGCCAGCTAACCTGCAAACACTGAACTTCATCTCAGCTCCAGGACACAGAGAGCTGAGCCCAGGGCATGGACAGCCTTGTCATTTACTCACATGTTAGGCGACGCAGGACACATAGCCCCACTGCTCTGAACCTACATCGCAGGGTGGTGTTGAGAATTACTTGAACTGAGATGCAGATTTTACACATGGGGAATGTTGTTTCTGGCAGATGAAGCCCGGCCTGGTGGCTCTGATGGCGCCTCCAACGCCTCAGGTCACAGAAGAGGGCAGGGCTTGTCCTGGCTAAAACAGAATCAGGTATTGTCCTGCATGTCTGAAACCCTTTGTCTATCCCAGTGCTTCCGGGCGCTTGCTCACGTTTCCCCAAGCAGGTGGCGGGCTGGCCACGTGGGAGCAAATGGGACCGGGGACAGGTCTATTTCTGTTACTCTAGCTTCCCACCCTGCCCTCCTGGGGCCTGAAGCCGTCCCCACCGCTACGACCACCCTGCAGGGCACTGGAGGTCTGTCTCACAGAGCCCCTGGGTCCAGGAGGGAGCTGGTGGCCTAACAACCACACTATTATACAGCCTGGAAATGTGGTTATAGCTCCAATGCCCACCCCCACAACCACACATACTGACCACAGGGAACCATCTGTCCTCTGAACTTCTCACACTTCTGTGTCTTTGCCAGACCGTCTGACACTGTCTCCCTGCACCTTAACTTGGCACACGCAGATCACCACACTGTGATGGCCATCAGAAACATGACTCGAACTCTTACTGTGGGCTGATGGGGGCAGGAGGGGGTGAGGGCACCGAGAGACAGAGGCTCTGTCCAGAGAGATGGTGCAGCATCTTCCAGACCTCCACCCACCTTTGTAACACACATGTGTGTGCACCAGCTGCCCTCCAGGCCTTAGCCCCCTCCTCCCTGCCGTGCGCCGTCTCCCCCACCGCATGACTGAGTTACATTCCACTCCCAGACCCTATCCTCTCCTGCAGATGTCCTTGCTGCATTTCTCCAATGTTCGCCTTCCCACACAGAGTACCCCTTCCTCTGGGGCACTCACAATGCATGTTTGCATTCTGGCTGGCTCCGTCTTCAGGCTTTACTTTCCCTATCTATGAAATGGAATCACCAGAGATATAGATCAGCGGCACAAGAGCCTGTCTGGCAAGCACAGGGACCTGAGTTTGATTCCTAGTACCAAAAAAAAAAAGAAATAGTAACACCTAACCCATGGTGTACTTGTTTGGTCAGTGAGATAGAACATCAACAGCTTATACTAAGTGCTGAACAAATGTTAACTACAACATGGACAGCAGCATTTTATTCTCTGTGTCCTTAGCACTGAGCACAGGGTCAAGTGCGTAATTGGTGCCAAATGTTTGTTTACAGGAATGGTGAATGGATAATACATGGAGAGGTTGAATATGTCTCCAAAATAGAAAGAGTGTGTGTGTGTGTGTGTGTGTGTGTGTGTGTGTGTGTGTGTGTGTGTGTGTTTTCCTGGGAATAGAATCAAGGCCTTTGCACCGAGCTATGTCCTTAGAACTTTTTAAACAGGATCTCATTAAACCACTGAGTTGAGCAGGGCATGGTGGTACACGCCTATAATCCCAGCACTCAGGAGGCTGAGGCAGGAGGATCATTGTGAGTTCGAGACCAGCCTGGGCTACAAAGTGAGCTCAAGTCCAGCCTGAACTGCATAGCGAGAACCTGTCTCAAAAAAGACAAAAAAATAAACCCCTGAGTTGGCCAGGTGGGGCTCAAACTTTCAATCCCGCTCCCTTAGCCTCCCGTGTTCTGGAATTATAGACATGCACCTCCATGCTCACTGAGACAATCTTATGGTACCTTTATCCTAGAGAAATGAGGAATGAGGTGCAGCATGGGAGGGGGGACCAGGAAGAGCTGAAGAAACTAAATATTTACACAGCAACTGTCAACATTCATAAATTGTCTAATTTGAGCCTCACAAGAAGAAGTTGCTTGTATTAACTATTGCTATTCTATTATTTTGTTATGAATTTTTTTTATCTTTTTGAGACAGGGTCTCATTATGTGGCTCAGGCTGGTCTTGAGCTCACTTTGTAACCCAGACTGGTCTCAAATGGGACACAATCCTCCTGCATCAGTCTCTTGAGTCCTGGGATTACAAGTGTGCATCACCACGCCCAGATGGTTATGAAATATTTTCAATTTTTTTTCCATAAAATTAAAAAAGAGAGAGAAGAGATTGCCACAGAATGAGAAAGTGGCTATTCTGAGAGGTCAACCCAGTAGATTAATATCATACAGTGAGTATGATGTTGTCAGAGCAGGTGACTTTGATAGTTCCCTTGACACCTGGAGGGAGGGGGAGGGCCTGCTCCAAGCCATGCTGCCCTCAGTCTGGAAGGCTGGATACCTCCACAGCCCAGGCAGGGGGCACCTGTCCCAGGGTCCTGTGTCAACCGTTGAGCTGAAAACCTGCAGTGGCCTGGGCTGGGTGGAGGACCTGACCTCCTGGCCCCCCGGAGGCCACCTGGGGGATTCCCTGAGCACCTTCCTTCTGGGAAACAGCCCTTAGCAGCCTCTGTGTACAGAAAGAGTTAACTCTGGGCTTCTTGAAGAAACCTGAAGCTTTTCTTCCTCGGTCTTTTCCCCTCCCATTCTTTGCAGTCTTCCTGATCTTTCCTCCTCCTGCAGGCCCCTCCTTTTTACTCCCACCTCCTGACTCCAAAAACACTCTGATTGCCAGGGTGGGTCAATGGTTAACACTTGCTGGCTTTATATAAGCCTGCCCCGGGCCACCTGCCGGCTGGCGTGTCTCTGGTCCTTTAGTTCTCTGGCTCCAGGAGGCAGTGGCTCCGGCAGCCTCAGTGGGTCCACACCATGGCCTCCTGCTGGCAGGGCCTGTGGGCCTATCGCTCCTACCTGTTTGTGTTCTTTCTGCCCATTTTCCTGTTGCCTCTGCCCATCCTCATCCCCACCAAGGTAAGGACATGGGGTTCTAGGAACTGATAACTCTAAGGGTGGCAGGGGAAGGACTGTCTGGGCCAGAGTGCGACATCCTTGGGACCCAGCATAACTTTATCACCTCTTCCATGCTGAAGCTGAAGCTACAACCTCCTGCCCTCCTAAGGGCTGAGGGCTTAAAAAATCAAAGGGGGCTTTGGCTTGGCACCCAGAAGTAGAAACCCCCTGCAAACTGCTCAAGTATATTGAAAATTCTTGGACAACAGGAAGCCAGTTCTGTAAAGCAGAGGCAGGAGGGGGCAGATGGAGCTGATCTGCTTATTGTATGTCCAGCCAGCCCTGGACTGGGCTCATTTGAAGACAGAGAGAGGAAGATCAGTAGCCAGGTAGCCAGGTTTACAGACAGACTAAAGGAGTGTAGGAGGAAAGTAGCCTTGGGCAGTTTGTGCCTTCATGAATATAAAAGGAATGAGCTGGGCAGGGTTGCGCATGCCTGTAATCCCAGCACTCTGGAGGCTGAGACGGGAGGATCCTTTTGAATTCAAGACCAGCCTGGGCTACAAAGTGAGCTGAAAGCCAGCCTGAACTGCATACTGAGACCCTGTCTCAAAAGACAATGTGTGTGTGTGTGTGTGTGTGTGTACATATATATATATATATATATATATATATATATATATATAAGGAAGAAAAAGTTAACCTTCAGGCTCACAGGCTGATTCCTACTGAGGAAAAGGGCAGAAACTGGAGGAGACTCCTGTAATGCGCACAGCCTGGGCAATGTCCCTGCCTCCAGCAAAAGTCAGAACTTCACCTCACCTTCGTTGGAGCCTCCACTGCATAAGCCATGCTTCGTACCCAAGAACCCTGTTCCCCATCTCACAAGGCAGATCCAACTGTCCCACCGTACAGACAGAGGAGGTGACAGTAAGGCTTTTATTCAAAGTCCCAGGACAGATTCTCTTTTCACAGAGTTCAGTTATTATATCCTTCTAGATTCTTCTGTAAGAAAACAAACAAAATTATAAATCTAAATTAGTCAGGGCTGGGGAGATAGTTCAGTGGCACAAGTGCCTGCCTAGCAACTGCAAAGTCCTGAGTTCAATTCCTGATACCCAAAAAATAAATAAATAAATTAGCCTATGGCTTGCAGGGGATCCAGGAGGAGGGTCTTGTAGGTCATCTCCCCCAATCGCTGGGTGCTGGGGATGGAACATGCATGCTAGGCAAGCGCTCTGCCGGTGAGCTACATCCCTGACTCCTGGCACTCAAGCTTACAGGGCGTCTGCCTCTGACAAATCGCACAGTTCAAAATAGAGGAGGGTAGTGTATATGTTCTGGCTCCACAGGTGTGCTGTCTTCTGCCCAACCTGTGGCTTCATAAGAGCTGAAACAGAACCGTGGCCCTGTCCTCCTTCCTTCCCTACATCTCCAGAACTGCCCCTCGAGCCTTTCTCTGTCTTCTGTCACAGATAGGGTAATAAAGGCAAGCTTTTGTTCATGGTGTCCCCAAAGGCTAAGGGACTGGGTTATAGTAACATAGTACTTAGGGCCCTGACATACAGGAAGTGACAAAGCCTGGCTGACCTTTAACACGATCACATGGTCATCTCAGGCCAAAGCCAGTGGTATACTGGGAATCTACCAGCAGTTTTTCAGATAGGGTAGGTCAAGTGTAGTAACCTCCCCAACACCAGCCCCCACCAGAAGCACAGCCCAGAAAGATTTCAGCAACTTGCCCAAGGTCACGCAGGAAGACCGCAGACAGTGAGAAAAGCCGTGCTTCTTAATCCAGATGTGCCTACTGCCTACCTCTGCTCTGCAGGGGCTGCCTGCCCTGTCCTGACTCCGAGAACTGTCCTCAGAGGCCAGCTTCTCCCCAGGGCTCTGGATAACCACCTCTGCCTAAAACTCTGCTCCTAAAATTGTCGTCTCTCTCCTGCATGATTGATTTCTTCTCTGACTCCTTATCTCTTCCGTCAACAAATAAATAGGCTGTAATTCCGCTTATCTTAAACAGCAAAAAGACAAACCCAACCCTCCTTCCCTCCACATGCCCATCAGACTTGCCTTCCTTCTCTGCTCACTCAGGACAGCCAGTCTCAAGAAGTCATCCACACGGCACTCGCGTTTTCCTTGGTCAGCTCCTGTCTGTAAGAGCCATATCCCAGCATGCCAGCCCCGCAGGCGATGCCGGCCCTGAAGTCTATTCTCACCTTCCTCAGTCCCTTGGCAGAATTCGCCATAGCACTTTCTTTGCTGCATTGGCTTCTCTTGGGTTTGGTGATACCTTACTGATTTTTCCTCCCACCCTTTCCTGTCTCCTCCTCCATCAGACCCTAGGCTGGGATTACCTAGGGTCCCTTCTACCCATCTCCATGATGTGTATCTCATACTAGAAAAACATCTCTATGCTCATGAGATCCAAATCTGTGACCCCAGCTCTAATACCTACCCTTTTTTCTTTTTTTTTGTCTTTTTGAGACAGGGTGTCAGTATGCAGTTCAGGCTGACCTTGAGCTCACTTTGTTTTTTCATTTTTAAAAACTTTTTTGGTACTGGGAATCAAACTCAGGACCTTGTGCTTGCTAGGCAGGTGCTTGTGCCACTGAGCTATATCCCCAGGCAAACTCATTTTGTAGCCCAGGCTTGTCTCGAACTCAAAGGATCCTCCTGCCTCAACCTCCCAAGTGCTGGGATTACAAGCATGCGCCACCATGCCCAGCTTCTAATATCTAAATTTGTATCAGTCAACTAACCCGGGAAACTTTCTCCACTTGCATATTTTCCTGATAAGCAGCTTCCTCTTCTCTAGGTCCAAATCAAAACCGGACCTCCCAGTCTTCTCCAGCCTACTCTGCCTCAGTCTTGCCAAGAAATGCTCCACGCCACTGCTCTGGGTCCTAGGCTCTCACTGTCCCCAGAACACTGCAGATGTGCCTGACTTAGGGGGAGCTGATGGGTTACACTGAAACTTCGGAAGTAGAAAATATACGTAATGTACCCAGCCTGTCGCACCTCCCAGCGTAGGACCACAGGCACTGCATGTAGAGCACCGTAGCACATGGGTGTCCCCTGGCGATCTCAAGGCTGAGGAGGCTACCACTTGCTGGCCCTGCTCGGGATCACCAGACAGGATCTCACTGGCGGGGAGCGATCACATTTTGAAACCTGCAGTATGCTTTCTATGAAGTGCACGTTGCTTTCACACCATCATGAAGTTTAAAAAAAGAAAAAACCCTAAGTTGAAAACATTTGAATTGAACCATCTGTACCCCACCTTGTCACTTCTCAGCTGTCCTTTTCCTCCCCAAACGTTTGTCACCCAGCAATCAGGACGATCATCTCAAAACCTGAGATCCACAAAAAGAAAAAAAAAAAGAGAGAGAAAGAGAAAAGCTAGGCGTGGTGGCACACACCTATAATCCCAGCACTCGGGAGGCTGAGGCAGGAGGATTGTGGTGAGTTCAAGACCAGCCTGGGCTGCAAAGTGAGCTCAAGGCCAGCCTGAACTGTATAGTGCGACCCTGTCTCAAAAAGACAAAAAAACCCTGAGATCCTACATACCACTTCTCTGTTTACAACCCCACACCAGCGCCCCACTGAACTTTGAATTAAACCCAAACCTCTGGGGGCAGCCCTGAGTCCCTGTAGCTCCACCCTCTACATGCTATCTCCTGTGGCTCCCCTGCCGCCTCTGCAGCCTTCTCCCTGCTCCTCCCTGCTCAGCCCCGGCCGGCCTGCGGCCTGCGCTGTTCGCCCAATGCCTCTTTTGCGTTTCCCAGGCTTCCATTCAAATCCAGCTCAGAAAAGCCTCTTTGGAAACCCCAGTCATTCTTCAGGAATACCCCTGATATTCTATTTATAGAACATTCATTATCAGGGGTTATATATTTGTTTACTTTCCACCTGCCTTAGAACATAGGCCCAATAAGCCAGGGGCTTCATCTTGTTCTGTGCATACTCTTAGGCCCTGGCATGTAGCAGATGTACTAAAGAATACTTGTTGAATGAATAAATGAAGGCAGGAAGAAGTGTGAGCAGAGAAGATTCTTTCTTGAATTCCTGTTGAGTCTCTGCCATCTGTAAGGAGACCCCAAGCTTAGGCCCACAGCCCAACATAGAAGGGAACACAGGACTAAGCTCAGACCTGTATCTGTAATAATGGTTGATATGTATTGTGTATATTTTGGGTGCTTGAAATTGAGTCAAGCACTTCAAAGCATTATTAGCGCACTTATTTCTCACAAAAATGTCTGTGTCACTGTGAGATTACCACCGCTTTCTCAATTTCATGGACAGGTAAACTGAGCCCCAGAGTGGTAAAGCAATGTCCCATCTAGAAAAAGAGTTGAAAGCGGAACCTGGGTTTGAGATCTGTGTGAGGCTGTGCAGGAAATCAGATGCCCCCGTTAGGACTCCCTCTCACGCCTTCTTCATGCCCATCCAGCTAAGCCTTCTTCCTCCTTTCGCCCCAGATTACTCAGTCGTGTCTCTGCTTATCAGCACCTTTAAGAGCTGTCCCTCTGTGCCAGGGCTTACTGGATGTTCTGTCCTCAAGCTGCTTAGTTCAGAGGAGACAGGTGTATATACCGCACAGAGAGACAGCGGAAGAGATAGCAAGAAGAATTCAGAAGAGGGAGCCAGTTCCTCCGAAGGACACAAGCAAAACTCTGAAGCAGATGGCTCTGAGTAGGGCCCTGAAAGCTGAGTGAGATTTCGGCAGGCAAAAGCACCAGCAGAGCGCAGGAAGTGCAGGAGAAGACGTGGAAAGCTGGAAACGGGAAGGGTGTATGGGAAGACCTCAGCGACATCGGTGCAGGGCTGGTCCCCTCTTATGGTCTCAGACAATGGGCGAGGGGAGGCCCAGGCTCCTCCCTGGCTCCAGCCATGGAGCCAAAGCACCATCCATGCGCCAGACATCCACATCCATCCATCCATTCATTCATTGGTCGGTTCTCTCAGGTATGGGTGAACCGAGACTCAGGGCAAGATGATGTGGGGCAGGGGGAGTTGTTGGGGTGGGAGGGGTAAGACATACACAAAATCTATATACACTACACAAGCCATAGAAACAACACAGGCTGTGACGATTGCTTGGGGAGGGACTGCTCTCAATGCGGTGCTCAGGGAAGGCCTCCAGGGGAGCAGATGCCTACCTTGGGACCTGAGTGGCAGGTGAGAGCCGGTTAAACCCAGATCTGGGTGAAGAGCTGTCCAGGCAGAACGTGAATCAAGTGCAAAGGGCCAGGGACAGTGGGAGCTTGGCAAGGGGAAGGGATAAACAAGGTCAGCGTGGCTTCAGGGGAAGGAATGAGGACAAGATTTCTTAAGTCAAGATCAGAGATGAAATGAGAAGTCTGCTAACGTCAGGCTTACGAGGCCAGGGGGATGAGCAAGGAGCTCATGCTGCAGACAATGAAGAATAAATAACTGGCTCATGGGCCAAAGGGCCGATAAGTTAGAGTAAAAAATGCAAATACCTCCCAGGACGATAGGGACCACCTACAAAAACAGTCTCCCAACAGTATGATGTTGGCCAGGACTGAACTCCGCAGAAATCAGTACTGTGTTTTGTTTGTCTTTTTGAGACAGGGTCTCACTATGCAGTTCAGGCTGGCCTTGAGCTCACTTTGCAGCCCAAGCTGGTCTTGAACTTGCAACGATCCTCCTGCCTCAGCCTCCCAAGTGCTGGGATTACAGGTGTGCACCACCATGCCTGGCAAGTATTGTGTTTACAGTAAGAACAGGTGACAAAATTTCTTCCTCTCAATCACCTGCACTCCTGAAATGCACAAATGGTCTGTGTGCCCTTTAATACCAGCGTAACATGCCCTTAATGCAAGCTGTTCCTGAAGCCCAAAGGCAGAGGGGGACTCTGATGACTCACTGCTCACAGGAGGACTGTACAAGGAATTTGGACCATCTGTCTTTTCAGACTTTCTGGCTCTTGGTTGGGAAAGCAGAGTCCAGCAAACAACGCATGGATTTTGGAGCCACATAGATGTAGGTTCAAACCTACTCTGGAGCATGCATAGCATGTGACCTTTCTGAGCTTCTCCAAACCCTCCCAGCTCTAAGGGTATTCTGTGAAGATGGAGTAAAACAATACACATGCCCAGAGTGCCCATTTAAGGCTCCATAAGCAAGAGCTTCCTCTGCCTGTGGCTCTTATCTGGCTTCCTGGACCCCTGGAAAACCCAGACTGGCCTCACAGGCAGTGGACAAATGCCTCGCTTCTCCACAGCTCTGCTCAAATGCACTCCCCCACCATGTCCCCCCATGACTCAGGAAAGCAAGTCTAGTCACCCTCCAGTCTCCAGGGGCAGCCTCAAGCAGTCCCTGGGCTGTCTGTGGTTTTATTTCCTGGCGTCTGGATTAGAAGGAGAAGCCAGCCTCTGAGGCCAGGGTGATGCATGAACTTTGCCTTCAGATTACTCAGTCATGTCTCTGCTTATCAGCACCTTTAAGGTGGAAGGCCAGGAATAGGAAAGTAAGGTAGAATCTTAAACAACCTCCTGGATATAACTCAGCAGCAAGGCCTGGGGCTATTGTCAAGATCAAGCTTGTGGAGGAGTGTGGGAGTGCTACGTCTATGCCACGCTGGCTTGGCTTGCGTTCACCCTTCGGTGGGCCTTGCAGATCTGGCTCTTGCCCAGACTGTGAGGACAGGGCTCTTCCTTCCCACCCTCTTGTTTTCTCCAACACTCAAATCCATTGTCTAGCCAGGCGCACCTATGTCCCACCTACTCCAGGGGCTGAAGCAGAAGGATCACTTGAGCCCCAGAGTTTGAGGCCAGCCTCTGCAACATGGGAAGACCCCATCTCCAAAAATAGGAGGAAATCCGCCATGTCCTCTGGTGTCTTGCAGCAGAAGATAATGTGACAAAATTGTTCATGCCAAGGAGCAGAAATAAGTGGAGTTTCCCCAAGTGAGAATGATCAGGACGGTCAGCCACCGTCAACTGCATTTGGAGCAGCCTCAAAGGCAGGCGGGGAAGGCTTTCAAAGGGACTAAGCAGAAGTTTCCAGGACATCCTGGTCGCAGGCTGTTGGTGTGGGAGGCTGTAAGCTACACACCTAGAATAAGGGCACCCCGTGTAATTGGCTGGGAGAGCAGAGTTGGCTTTCACCGATTGGTCCTGAGTTAGAAGTAGGAGAACAGGCAACAAATGAGGGAAACTGGTAACCTGAACAAATTCTGACATAGGGCTGGTGGCTGGTAGCTTGAGGTTTGGCTTCTGTGCTGGCTTCTGCAGAGACTGTGGGTAGCGTTCTCATGGAAGAACTGGCCCTTGGCCCCTTTGTATGCAGTCTTCGAAAGTATTAAGCATTTGACATCTCCCTATTATTCCTGGAAAGGCTATCATCTCCCCCAGCATTTTTTTCATATTTTAATAACTGGATTTCGGTGTCGTTGGCTTCCTTTGTAGTCTTCTGTATTTTATTCTAAGAGATTGGAAGGCTTCATTAGCCTGCCAAGAGGGGCCTGCTATCCAAAATGGGTACGAAGTCCTAAATTAGAGATTTTCCTGTGAGGCGAACTCTCTCACACACATGTTCTCAATCACACATGATAGCACAAGTATAGTTTCCAGGATGTTTCTTCTTTCTTTTTTTTTTTTTAGTGCTGAGATTGAACTCACAGGCTCTCAGATGCTAAGCATATGTTCTACCACTGAGCTTTACCCCAAACTTCAGGATAATCTTTTCTTTTCCTTCTTTTTTTTTTTTTCTCCCAGTACTGAGGATCAAACCCACGGACTTCACACTGAGATATATAGATAGATAGATAGATAGATAGATATCCCCAGCCCCTTTAAAAAAAATTTTTTAGACAAGGTCTTGCTAAATTTCTGAATTTCCCAGGCTGTATTGGAACTTGCAATTCTCCTGCCTCAGCCTCCCAGGGTGCTGGTATTACAGGCATGTGCCTCTATACCTGGCACCCAGTGTAATCTTTTAATAAAACACCAGTCGGACCATGCTACTTTCTCAGTCTCAAACCCTGCAGAGTCCCCTACTTTCACTTGTACCTCTGGATAAAGTTCAGGTTTCTCTCAGAGCAGACAAGATTCTTTCCAAGCACACAACCTTCCAGGAACACGTCTTGGCCCCCCCGGCCTTGCTGTTTCCTCTGTGCACTTTCCTCCCACCCAGCCCCTCTGCTCAGCAGCTGAATCCCTCCTCCCCCAGCACCCGCTCAGCAGCCCCTCTCCAGAAGCCTTGCTCAGCCCAGATGGAGGAAGGCTCAGGGAAGGGGTCCTTTCTCCTCTGGGCTCCCACTGTTCTGGTCTCTCCTTTGCAGTAGCGCATGCCAGGCTGCCACTTTGTGCCCCAGCCTTGTTTCTGAGCCCTGAGAATGCTCACTGCCTCCAGTACCCTCCTTTGAGGGGCAGAGGGGCAGGGGATGCCAGCCATCCCCACTCTGTGAGGACCTTCAGTCACCAGGAGGAACCCAGCTGTGCACCTCTGAGACCATCGGCGTACACACTCCTGCCTGACAGCCTGATAGGCTGTGCCATGCCACTCCATGATGGCCACAGTCCTTGGCCTCTCCCATGCCTGCCTCTCACTCAGGGTCCAGAGTCTGATCTGTGTTCCTTGATATCTCTGTCTCCATTTCTGCCTCACACACCTAGCCTGGTTCTACATGCACCAGGAGCACATTTCTCTCCCTGTGCCTGCCCTGCCATGTGCTGGTGCAATGCTTTATAAGGAGCAGATTCACACACCCTCACTTCTGAGAGCCCTTTCCTCCTCATACTGACCTGGCCAGGTAAATGTTTCTCTATTCCCATGTGCAAGTAAGGAAAATAGGTAAAGAGATACATATGGGCACCACAGGAAAGTCTCATATTTCTAAAGGAAAAAATCAAAGTCAAGAAAAATTAATGAACTTTCCCAAGGACACACGACAATACAGCTGGGCCTGGATGCCCAGGTTTTCTGGTTTTGAGGTGTGTGCTTTCCCGCTGCAAAAGAAGCAAGCAGACGGATTAGAAACCCATCTGAGGCTTTAGCTCCTCTGCCCACTGCTGGCTCTGTAGGGCAGCCCACCCACCCTGCCCTGTGCACTACAGACCCTCTGACACCCTCGGGGCAGAGCTGGATCTGGCTCAGGTCTGTCTCCTTAGGGCTTGTGTCAGCCACACATTGACTCGAGGGCAGAGGCGGGGCAGAGGCAGGGTTACGGTAGTTACCAGCTCTCTATTGGAAAAGAGACTTGAACCTGCTCTCCCGAGGAGAACATAGTCTCATCTCTTCATTCACAACACAAGATGTTCCCTGCAGCTGCAGGGAGTGCTGTGCAGAAGAGGAACCGGGAGCTCAGTGTACAAAATGTAGAGATTCTGCCCCAGTCAGGAAGCCAGGGAGGCTTCCCTGGAAGAGGAATAGTTGAACTGAGGTCTCCAGAATGAATAGCTATCAACTAAACAAGGCGGAAAAGGAAGAGAAATCCAGAGAGAGAACATCATATTCAAAGGCCCCTGGCCAGAGGGAGAATGGAGTATTAGAAGAACCTGAAGAGGACCAAAGTGGCTGGGGCAGAGACAACCGGGAGGAAAGTACATAGGCATAAACTACACAGGCCTAGGGGATAGATCAATGGTAGAGCACTTGCTTAGCACCAACCAAGCTCTGAGTTTGATCCCCAGCACCAAAAACAACAATAACACAGGTACTGAAAGAAGACTCAAAGCTGCAATGCTACAACCAAGTAACAGAGCTGAAAGCAACCACTTCCCAGCCTTGGGGAGGAGGAAGTAGTGATAGGAAGAAAGAAGAGCAGTAGTTACTGGAAGAAAGAAAACTTCCCTGTTCTTTTCTAAGCTCTTGCTGGGCGTGGTGGTGCAAGCCTATAATCCCAGCATTCAGGAGGCTGAGGCAGGAGGATCTCTGTGACTTCCAGGATAGCCTGGACTACATAGTGAGTTTAAGACCAGCCTGAACTACATAATGAGACCCTGTGTCAAAAAACACAACAAAAGAAATAAATAAAAAACCAAAAAGGGCCAGTGCAGATAACTGTCCAGGCTCTGCATTGAATAACTCCAAACATAGATGATGCCCTTAGGCTTATGCATTGTGGCAGTCCTGGGGAGCTGTACACGGCCAGTGTGCAAGCTAGTTAGTTCCCGTGCCTAGGTGACCAGCTGAGCTTGGCCAGACTGAGTTCCACTGAGCTGAGCTATAAGACAAAGCAAACTAGAGTGGTCTCGAAGGACAAGCCTGGCCCTTGAATCCCTACTTCTAGAGCAAGGATACTGACCTCATAATCACACATATGAAGGGGTTGAGGAGAAAGAGGACTCAGTGCCATCCCCTTCAGGAGTACCCACAGGGCTGGCATCTGACTGACCCAGGCTGCCCCGCCCCCAACACTGACAGCAGTCTGGCCTTAACAAACGTCAATGAGACAATACTATGCTTCTTCGTGTCTTGGTTCCTGTCTTGTTCAGAATACTGATTTAACATGCATAAAATAAAATGTGTAGAATTACAATGAAAACCAATTATTCTGACATGGTTATCAAAATACAGAAAAATATATTGCAATTCAGATATATGTGTCCTTATGAATGCATTGGAAGGATCAAGTGCTGGGTTCGGGGTGTAGCTCAGTACTAAACCTTGCCTTATATGTGCAAGGCCCTGAGTTCTATCCCCAGCACTAAAAGAGAAAATGAAAAGAAAAGAAAGATCTAGCATTCGTATAATGACTACCATAATTGTGAAATAGTATGTATAAACAATATATTGAGATGTATCCCAAGATAACAGCACAACAACTGATCTGGGCAGGTATCCAGTATTTGACAGCCTCAATAAAACACTGAGCCAGGTGCAGTGGCACACGACTGTAATCCCTCCTTCTTGGGAAGTCAACACGGGAGTCTCACTTGAGCCCAGAAGTTCTATCCCAGCCTGGGCAATATAGTGACCCTCTCTAAAGGAAAAAAAATCTGTAAAAAAGTTATTGATAATACTATTAACAGTGTAGTTGGGCCTCAATTTATGCTGAGATTATATCCCAATATACCCAACATGCTGGGCATGGTGGTGCACACCTGTAATCCCAGCAACCAAGAGGCTGAGGCAGAAGGATCGCTGTGAGTTTGAGGCCAGCCTGGGCTACAAAGTGAGTTCAAAACCAACCTGAATTACAGAGCAAGACCCTGTCTCAAAAAAAAAAAGCATCAATTGAAACTGTCCCAGCATGGCTTAGCCTCGTGTACCTTACATGTGTTCAGAACAGTAGCTTACAATTAGGCGAAATCATCTAATGCAAACCTATCTTAGAATAAAGCTTTGAAGATCTCATGTAATTTGTTGGACATTGCACAGAAAAATGCAAAGCAGAACAGCTGTATGGTGCTCACCATGAAGGGATGGCTAAGGAACGTTAAAGCAGGTTTCTGCAGAATGCATCCGGTGTGCACAACATCACAAAGCCAAAAACATCTCATTATTTTTAAGTTGAGACCAGTGTGTGCTATGATTTCTTGCCTGTGTTCATGACTTTAGTTGGGTCTTTTTTCTTTTTTGGTACCGGGAATCGAACTGAGGATGTTGCCCTTTCCAGGAAGGAGCTATGCCACTGAGTTAAATCCCCAATCCCTTCAGTGGGGTCTTAGTGAGAAGATGAGATGGTTTTCCCACTCATCTTCATGGATTCTTACAATTCTGTCCCAGTTGTGCACACCATGGCACAGGAAAATTAAGTCAGCAAGTTAGGCTTCAGCTCGATGGACGGCCCAGGAGTTGGGATGGGGACACAGAACCAAAGCCCCCGGGGTCAGGGAAGGCTTCTGGATGGAACTTTGAGACAGCTTTGGATTTTGATCCAGAGACATATGTGGAGAGGACCCGACATAGTTATAAAGTAGGGTGGGGGATCACAGGTGACACTGACACTCACAGGCAGGTTTGGCTATTAACAGTTAATTCTCTCTAAGATGTAGAAATGGGATCTCAAAAGTGAAGCACCTTAGCTGGGTGCAGAGGCACGAGCCTGTAGCCCCAGCCGCTCAGAAGCCTGAGGTGGGAGGATCACTTGAGCCCAGGAATTCAAAGCCAGCCTGGGTGAACATGGCAGGACACTGCTTTTTTTCTTTAACAAAAGTGAATCTCCTGAACAGAGAGAGTCAGGCCACAGGAGGCGGCAGGTCCTCAGAAGTTCACTGTGCTCTGATTCAGAACACTACCTCCTCCTCATAGAGGGAGCCCGAGACTGAGGACGCCTTCACATGGAGGGTCTGAGTTCAGGGTAAAGCTGGGGCCCAAGAACTAGATGGCCTGACTTTGCCACTCACTATTTGTGTGACTTCGAGATGTTTACTTGCACCTTTTTTCCCCCATGTGAAATGGGAAAATAGTCAGTACCTCCCAGAGCTGCTAGATGTGAGTTTAAAAAACACTTGAGGCACGTAGATCACAAAGTAGTCTCTTTCTGCAGAGCTTTCTTCTTGGCGTTTTGTTTTTCTGTTTGTTTTTTGTTTGTTTGGCTTTCTTAAGACAGGGTCTCATTAGGTAGTGCAGGCTGGCCTTGAACTTACTGTGTAGCTCAGGCTGGCCTCGAAATTGTGGTGATCTTCCCTGCTCAGGCTCCCAGTGTGGGAATTACGGGTGTGTGCACCAAGCCTGGCCAGAATTTTCTCTGTGAATCAGCACAGTGACTGCTCCCCAAGACCCCCTTCAGTGTCTGACCAAAGAGCTCCGGGTGAGGGAATAGGGGACTCCAGGGGCGTGGCTTGCCCTTAGCTCAAGGGGAGGTTAAACAACTGGCCACCCAGTTGCTACAGGCAAGGAAGTGGGTGAAGAAACACCAGCATCAGCAGAATCCTACTGAGGGAGGAGAGGGGTGGATCACTGATCGAGGGTCAGGGAGGCCCCACCCCTAGAGCTGACGAGTTCAAGTCCAGAGTGAGTGGCGGGGGTAGTAAAAAACATTGCTCGCTGTCAGCTCGTCTTGGCCCATGGCAGGCTCTGTGCTGTTGTACAGGGTTCATACTGTACAGCTCCAGGACACCTTGCCATTTATGACAAGAGGAGTGCTCTTGGGAAGCACCTGGAATTGTGCAATCCAGATACCCTACCTGAGTTCCCATCCCAGCTCTGCCCCTCCCTCATTCTATGACCTTGAGCAAGTCACTTACTGCCTGAGCTCATCCATAAAATGAGACCACCACACCCACCTTAATGGCTGTGAAGGGTTTGACACCAAGCTCTGAAGAGTTGCTCATTAAACAGAAACTTCCTCTTCCCCAAGGCCACCACTTCTGCCCATCTCAGGGGACCCTTTTCAAGCTTCAGGACACTGAGACTGTGAGGTGCTAAGAGACAAGGGCAGTTTGTACTGGGTGGAGAGAGAGGGCAGGACAACTGAGACAGGTAAGAGAGGAAGGGGCCGCAGCCCGGTTCAACCAATACTTGCATCTGCCCTTTCTTTTGGTAAACAGAGTAGGCAGGTGCCCCCTCTCCCGGAGGCCTACTCTGGCTAATGATTCCTCAGTCCTCAGAGACAAGCTGAGGAGGGTAGGCCCCTGACGTCTGGCGCCCGACTGTCTGGCGTCCATTCCTACCTCGTGTAGGCCTGAGGTCAGGCTTCTGCGGACCCAGAGACCTTGTGAGCGAAAGCGTGGCTTCTGGTACCCCAGGTGATCCCTTGGGGTGGCTTCACTCTTCTTTGCACAGTGCAGGGGTGAGGGAGCCTTTCACATAGCCCGTGAAAGTGGATGGAACCTGTGGAGTTGAGTCATGCAGCAGCCAGGCCAGGACTGCTAGGAAAGACGCCCTCCAGCTTTCCCAAGACTTGGCACCATGCATTCATTCAGACAAGATTTGCATCAAAGCCTCTTGGGTCCTGGGCTTCCAAGATCTAGGTGCCACAAAACTGACCCTGTCCTTGTTGAACTCACCTCCTAGCAGAGGAAACGAACACTAAAGTGTCATACAAGTACATTCTTACAGACAGTGATTAGGGCTTGGGGAGGCGAGTGTGTCCTGGGTCTGCTCTTTCATCCGGCCACCCTTGTCTCATCTCAGGATCCTCACCTGGGCACCCTGCAGGCCCCTTGGGCTGGATGAGGCCTTAGAAGCAACTCCAGACACAGGTGTGGCTGGATTATAATGTCTGGGCCCCGAAGGTTAAAACAAAGATAAGGTGCGCCCTCTCCTGCCGCCATTTTAAAATGTGAGCTCAGGCTTGGGAATCCGTGGGTTCCACAAGCTCTCCCCACGATGTGACAAATGGGCTGGTTTCTCTGTGGGGCAGGAGGTGCTGAGACCCTGGGACACAGGCCTGCCCCTCTAACAGCTCTTCTGCTCCCTTCCCGCCCACAGGGAGCCTACTGTGCCTACACCCTCATCCTCATGTCGGCCTTCTGGTGCACCGAGGCTCTGCCCCTGGCCGTCACTGCCTTCTTTCCTCTGTTCTTCTTCCCTCTGATGGGCATCATGGAAGCCCCTGAGGTAAGCTCCTCACATCCACGGAAGGAAGGGCTCCCATGGAGGGGGTCTTCCCTAGGGTCCCAGTGACCAAGGATGCTTCGTTACAGGCAGGGTTTGTAGAAGAAGGGTCCTTGCCTCTGCTCGACGACTCAGAGAGTGCCGAAGGAGGAATCAGCCAGAAGACCAGGAGGAGAGCATTCTAGAGATACATGTGGCTTACTCAAAGGGGGCTTGGTTTGGGAGGTGCAAGGCCTGGTGTAGAGGAAGGACCTCATCAGTCAAGGAGCCAAGCATGGTGGTGCACACCTATAATTCCAACCCTCTGAGAGGCTGAGGCAGGAGGATTGCAAGTTCAAGCCCAATTTGGGGAATTTAGCAACTTAGGAAGACACTGACCTAAAATTAAAAATAAAAATGGCTGGGAATATAACTCAGTGCAAAGGCCTTGGGTCCAGTCTCCAGTACCACATGCACAAAAGAAGAAAAAAGAGACAGAGGAAAAGATAACAAAAGAAAAAAGGAAAAGCCCAGCTGAAGCATTTATAGTGTCTTTCCTGGATATCACAAGGGATTAGTTCTGGGTCCTTGGCTGATTCCAAAAGCCCAGGATGCTCAAGTCCCTTGTATAAAATGTCACATATGTGCAGATAGCCTGTGCTTGTCCTCATTACACTTTAAATTTCCTCCAGATTGCTGGTAATACCTACCACAAGGTAAATAGCTGCTCTGCTGTATGGTTTATGGAATGATGAGGAGGGAAAAGTGAGCATGTTCAGTATAAACATGATTTTTTTTCAAATATTTTCCATTCAAGTTTGGTTGTATACACAGACACTGAGGGCTGGCGGTAGACTGCACCTCTAGTTCAGTAGCTCCTGAGCTCAAATGAACACTACAATTACCCAATAGGCTGGGTGAAACTCAGAAGGCTGAGCCCTTCCCCTGAGTTTCTGACTCAGTAGATCTGGGATAGGGTTTAAGCATTTCATTTCTGACAAGTCCCAGGTGATGGTGACGACACTGGCCCAAGGAGACAGGGTTTCACTATGTAGTTCAGGCTGGCTGCGATCTCATGGCATTCCTCCTGCCTCAACCTCCCGAGTGCTGGATTTCAGGCGTGCACCAACACACATGGCTCTGTTTTCTAGAAAGATCATCAAATGCTCTATCTCCCTCTCTCAATCCAAGGCTTGAAACATGAATGAATCAGGCTGGATTGTTTCCCAATTATCTGGAGGAGAGAAAGAGTAAGTTTAGCAAGAAAAGGGGACCCTGGTTAATATCAAATAACAGATAATACAAAGGCCATTTCCATTTGAGAGCCTAGGGAATGCTATTGTGGGAAGATGTCAGGAGCTACACCTCAGAGGCCCGGGGCATTGTGGGAGACCCCAGTATCTCCCTGCACCTCAGTCTTGTCTCTGCCTGGCAGATCGGCCTTGAGTACCTCAAGGACACCAATGTCTTGACAATCGGGGGGTTGATGGTGGCCATTTCTGTGGAGCACTGGAACCTGCACAAGCGCATCGCTCTCCGGACACTCCTCATCATTGGAACGCGGCCTGCGCTGTGAGTTTCCACAAACGGCAATGGGGGGAGTGGAGTCCAGGGCCACTCTGGACATCTGGTCCCTGTAGGGAAGTTGGAATGACAGCATCCGTCATCTCTAGGCTGATCTTGGGCTTCATGCTGGTCACAGCCTTCCTGTCCATGTGGATCAGCAACACAGCCACGACGGCCATGATGCTGCCCATCGCACACGCAGTCCTGGAGCAGCTGCATAATACACAAGAGGACACCAAGGGAGACAATGATAACCCCACCTTTGAGCTCCAGGAGCCAAGTCCCCAGAAGGAGGTAGCCAAGCTTGGTAAGACAGAAGAGGCAGACCCTTCCCAACCCCGCGGTTCTTGTGGAAGGTCTGAGAGACCCGTCCATTCCCAAGGGTGATGATCTCAAAGACTTAGGAGAGGCAAGGGAGGCCAAGCCTCAGCAACCAACTTGCTCCAGGTGGCCTGAAAAATTTCCTTCTTTTAAAATGTCAAGACCCGTGGGCTGGGGTGTAGCTCAGTGGTAGAACACTCACTTAGCATGTGCAAAGCCCTAGATTTGATCCACAGGAAGACAGATAAGTGGGTTGATTGATTGACTGATTGACTGGTTGGTTGATTGATTTATAAATGCTAAGACTCGTGTGCTGGGAATTCCCACACCCAAGAGGCATGGTCACTCCTGCAAGAAGAGAGCTGGAGTCTGGGTGGGCAGCAAGGAGTCCATTCTCCATTCTTCCTGCCTAGTTTGGATAATCCTCTTCCCTTCTCTGGGTCTTGGTGTCCCATCTTTCAAAAGAGGTTAGGCCAGGTGGCATCTGAGGGCACTCCCAACTGCAGCTCCAGGGAATGCTGCACCTGCTCAGACCTGGGGACAGCGAGGTGCTCCTCCCAGCCCAATTCTCAGCTGTCCACCAACAAGGTGCCCTGGAGGCCATGGAGCTCCAGCCAAGTTCCCAGGAGCTGTCCTTGTACCTGCCCCTAGCTGAATTCTTCCTTGTTCCCAGAAAATGGACATGTGGCACCTGCTCATTCAGAGCCAAGAGCCAAGAGGACTGCAGAGCAGCTCCGCTTCACCCAGAGCATGACCCTAGGCATCGCCTACTCAGCCAGCATTGGGGGCATCGCCACGCTGACCGGCACCACCCCCAACCTGGTGATGCAAGGCCAGTTGAACTCGTGAGTGGCAAAGGGCAGCACCCAACAGGGGTGGGATGCTCTCTCACTGGGAGGGAAATGGGACCGGTGGTTGCCAGGGCAACGTCATGCAGCAGCCCATGTCTCCTCCAGGATCTTCCCCGAAAACCCCAACGTCTTGAACTTTGCCTCCTGGTTTGGCATTGCCTTCCCCACCACAGTCATCTTGCTGCTGCTGTGCTGGCTATGGCTACAGATTCTCTTCTTGGGTTTCAAGTAAGTAGTGAAGTGGATATAAAAAGCCTAGGTCCTTGCCTGTACTCCTGAGAGCTTCCTGTTGGGTTCAGATGTGGGAAGTGACCAGGCCCATGAGAAGGCCTCTGCTTCCCAAGGTTCCTTGTGTACTCATTTGAAGGAATTACTGGGAGCAAAATATTACCCCATTTAGCAGGTGAGCACGCTGAGTCTCGAGTGATCACAACTACATTTGTCAATGCTGAGATTGAAAACCAGGTCTTCTGATGCCCAAGCCAGACCCTGTCCTGTCATGCTCCACAGTCCCTGAATAAATGTGGTCAGGTATAGGAGCATTTGTTCTGCTCCTACTGCATGCCTCGCCCACTGCATGCTGGGTAGTGAGAATACTGAAAGGCATTGTACAAAGTCTCTGCAGCTCCCCATCTGATGGATGATATGGGGGTAGGGTAGGACAGAGGGGGACACCCAGGGTAGTGGAGATTCCTGAAGGAGGTAGTGTCTGAGCTGACCCTTGCAGGACTACAAGTCATCCAGGTAGAAAATGAAGTAAAGGCATTCCAGGTGGCAGAAACAGCTGGTGCAAAGTAGAGATGCTGGGCATAGTAGCACATTCTTCTGAGAAGGCTGAGGCAGAAGGATCACACATTCGAGGCCAGACTGGGGAACTTGGTGCAACCCATCTCAAAACAAAAATGAGAATAAAAATTTAGAAAGAAGGAAGAAAAGAGAGAGAGAGAGAAAGGGAAAAAGAAGCACACCCACAAGAAAGAACCTGCTGTGTTTTGGGGAATTTTCATCTCCTCCAAATTCTGTGGAAATGAAACAGAAACATCACAAATGAGTATCACAGCTTGAAGCTCAAGAGGCAGCAAGGAGGAGCTGAGAAAGATGGTGCACACTTATAATCCCAGCATTAGGGGAGGTTGAAGCAGGAGGATTTCCTGGGTTACATAGTGAGTTCAAGCCCTGCCTGAACTACATAGCAAGACCCTGCTTGGGAAAATAAATAAATAAAAAAAGAGTTAAGACCTTGTCCTTGAGGCCAAGGGTAGCAAATAGGTTTTCATTCTTCAACCCTGGGTTTCTCATAGTCACTGTGGTGGAGCTCTCAGTTGAAAATCCCTGGAGACACTGTAAGGCTGTTTGAATCGAGTCTGTGATCGATTAGTGATGTCTACCAGGAACAGAGGCCAGCAGTGGTGGTATGAATGTTTCTACACGCTACTGCTTATTTATCCTGCCTTCCCAGGCATAGGGGAGCCATTGCAAGTTTTTAAGTAGCATTACTGTACTTTGGGCAAATCATGTGGGCAGATGCAAGGAGGTTGGACTAGGCTGAGAGCTGGTACAAGAGATCAGCACAATGCAGGGCACTATTGGCAAGTGAAAGATGTATAAAGCATGGCCTTTGCCCTCAGAGAACTCACAGTCCAGCAGCTTAGGTGAGATTTACCCAAGTGAAAACTTAAATGTCAACACATGTTAAGTAAGCAGCACAGGGACGTAGGCCATAACTTCCTCCACCTAAGGACAGTATGGGTGGGGTGAGGCTGAGGCTGAGAGGACTACAGAGCCCAGAGAGGTGGAATGGGAACTTCCTGAAAAGCTGCTGAAGGAGGAGAGCTTGGAGGAGGGCTTGGAAGAAACACAGGGTCTGGCCAGTAGGTCCTCCCCACCCTGGGCATGGAGGATGTAGCCCAAGAGACCTCTTGGAGAAAGAATGTCAACGGGGCAGTGGAAGAAAGCCCAAGCTTGGGGAAACCCTGCTTCCCTTGCTAAACAAGCACCATAACCCCCCTCCAAGTCCTCTGCTCTCCTCCAGAATCTTGGGTAGAGCTCTGTCTTAGAGGCATGACCCCACCACGCCTGTGCAGGCCTCAGTCTCGCATGTGGGCTCTCAGAGCACCTTGCTTCCTGCCTGGGGGAGGTCTCCCATGAGCCACCCCTGCTCTCTGCCTGCAGCTTCAAGAAGAACTTTGGCATTGGAGATCAGGGCAAGGAGAAGAAGAAGGCAGCACGGCAAGTCATCCAGGCAGCGCTCAGGATGCTGGGCCCCATGAGCTTTGCCGAAAAGGCTGTCACCGTCCTCTTCATCTTGCTGGTTATCCTCTGGTTCACCAGGGAGCCAGGCTTCTTCCGTGGCTGGGGTAATGTGGCTTTTGCCAACAGCAAGGGAGAAAGGTGAGAGTTGCTGGGGGGAGGAGGGGAACACATGTGGGGCACGATGTTTCAGGAGGTGGGAAGGGAACAGGGCTTCCACTGAAGAACAGGGAACGATTCTGGGAGCAGGAGGACTCTCACCAGGCTTGTCTACAAGAGGGTTCCTCTCCACCAACCCTCCACTCTGAGTATCCCTGAGCCACTAAGCCTGGCCTCCCTCTCTCACCCACAGCATGGCATCCGATGGAACCGTGGCAATATTCATTGGTGTAATTCTATTCATTGTGCCCTCTAAGATCCCAGGGCTGACCCAGGACCCAGGTAAGCACCTGGCCTGGAGCTGGCAAGGTTTTCCAGGTAGCCTTTGCCTTCAGGCATGAAATGGACATTTGGTCACACTTGGCAGGAGTTAACAAATCCCAGAGAGGTTAGGGTGACTTGTCTAAGGGTACAAGGGTGCAGCGGCATGAAGATGTTGTAGAATTATATTCTCGAAGCTCTGATAGGGACCCACTCAAGGAGATTCCAGCAGAGGGGAGGGAGGAGGCCTGTGGCTCTTACTGACCTGCTCTTCTCTGCTTGGGGAGTAGAAAACCCAGGAAAGCTGAAGGCCCCTCCTGCCCTCCTCACCTGGAAGATAGCAAACGAGAAGATGCCCTGGAACATCATACTGTTGCTGGGTGGTGGCTTTGCCCTGGCCAAAGGTAGTGAGGTGAGAGACTCCCGGCTCCTCCCCAGCCTGTTGGAGGGGAGCTCTGTGGCAGTAGAGAGGGGCCCTGTTTCTGTGCCACAAAGAGAAATATGATCCTCACTTGGGAGGAGGCCCCTACAATGGGCAGAACCTCTGCAGAAGCTGGAGGGAAGCAGGTGACAGTCCCGGCCAAGAAGGAGAAAGAAACATGAGCCCTCAGGACCGGTGCCCAGTGGGTTCTAAAAGCCAAAGGGAAGGCAGGTTTCTCTGGTGAGTGGGGTCCCTCTACAGCCCCTTATCCAGGCCAGACAGAAAATGCATTCACTGCGGTATCTGACCCTGGGATGACACAGTCGTCCTGCTTCAGCCACCAGGGGGCGCGATGATCACACCCCACCAAGCTCTTGGGACCAGGGCATCTTCCTCCAAACACTCCATCCAAAAGAGGGAAACAGATTCTTGAAACCGCAGCCCTGGGCCTCCGTGTTCTGACTGAGCATACCCACTGGGCAGACGGGAGGAAGCTGGCCCAGGTCAGGGATCGGTGCAGGGTCTGTACTTGCTGACTGCCAGGCACCATACACGGGGCCAGCAGCATGGGAGGAGGTGAAGCCTTAGATACCTGCATGCCAGTGCAACACGAGCAGCGAGGCGTGCAGATGCCTCACAGATGTGAGCGGGGTGAGATATCGGTGCTACCAACTGCTCACCAGACCATCGGTCTCTTCCGTCCTACAAATCTTCCCTTCACTCTGCCTCCTGCCAGGAGCAGAGTCCCCTTAGCTCAACCCTTTGAGCTGGGAGAGGACAGGGAGAGGGCTACAATTGTCCAGAGACCTTCTGAGAGGGGTCAGGAAGATGAGGGGAAAGAGATCAAAGGTTTTTATTTCCACAAAGCCCCAGGCCCCCGAAGAAAGTCCCTTGGGCCCCCCCCTTCTAGCCTCTCACCTGACCCCTCACCCCTCCCCAGCCGCCCCAAGAGCAGCAGAAGGGCTCATGATTCTAGCTGGGTCCTATCTTCCCTTCAGAACTGTCTTGACTCTGAAGATGAATGCATAAGGGCAGCAGAGGGCTTGGGGTCCGGGCAACCCTGCCTCACACACACACCACCATCCTCTGCCCACAGAAATCTGGCCTGTCAGAGTGGGTGGGGGACAAACTGTCCCCCCTGCAGCACGTGCCACCTGCTGCCACTGCCCTCATCATCTGCCTCCTGACCGCTGCCTTCACCGAGTTCATCAGCAACGTGGCCACCACCACACTCTTTCTCCCCATCTTGGCCTCCATGGTGAGCTCCCCCCCAGGGGCCTGCCGTTGCACCTCCTCCCCTCTCCTGGAGAGGACCCTGAGCTTCCACCCTTGTGGGGTGGAAGCTTATGCTCTTGGGCCTCCAGGCCCTCTAGCCCCTGACTGACCTCATCTCTGGTGACTTCACCCCCTGGGTATCCCAATGGGGCTCCATGGTGGCCTCACCCACCTCTCCACCCCAGTCCCTGTTCGGGTCATTCCAGAGGTGACGAGGCACAATTGCTCCTTGGAGCGTCCCCAGCCCCTTCCTCCCCAGGCGCGTTCCCACAGCCTTTGATGACACCTCTGGAGCCCCTTTGAGATCTGTTTTATGGGCCCCTCCCCTCACTACGCCCCACAGGGCAGGGCTGCACACTCATCCCCTCCAGAGAGGTCAAGGGGCCCTTCCCAGGTCACGCAGTGCTTTCTGACAGAAATAGTGAGTTCGTGACCAGAGAGCATGTTGGGTATGGAGTTGTCACCTAAAGGAGGGAGCATTGGGGGCCACGCCTCACTCCCCAGGATGGGGACCAAGGTCAGCCCTGCTCCACTGTGCCCCCTGCAGGCTCAGGCCATCTGCATCCACCCGCTGTACGTCATGCTCCCCTGCACCCTGGCTTCCTCACTGGCCTTCATGCTGCCTGTGGCCACCCCACCTAACGCCATCGCCTTCTCCTTTGGAGATCTCAAAGTGACAGATATGGTGAGTGTCAGAGAACACAAATACCCCTCCTCTCCTTCCTGCCTGCCTTCCATTTCTGTGGACCACAAAGTAGCTGAAAGCCTCTGAAATGCTCAGAAGTCAGAGGCGGGCCCTGTCTGGCTGAGGGTACAAATAGAGAGGCTGGGATGTGATCCCTCAGTTGGAAGATTGTCAAGCCCTGCAGCACCAGCCACAAGCAATGAGTAGGACATGAAGATCCAGCGTCAGGCAGACACCAGTGCTCAGAGAGATGCATTCAGAGAGAACAATCCCAGGGCCCCAGAAACTCGTGGGTCGCCCTCCTTTGCCCTGGCAGTAAAGCAAGGGGCAAGGACATTGCCTAACGCTGTAGGTTAGGCCATTGGCAGGACTTCCCAGGGAGAGGTGTGCTTGTGGGAGGACTCCTGAGCACTCCTGAATGCCTGCAGGCTGGCACTGGTGCCGCTCAGCACCCGCTCAGACTAACTGACTCTCTTCACCTCAGGCCCGGGCCGGATTCCTGCTCAACATCACTGGGGTGCTGGCCATCATGCTGGCCATCAACAGCTGGGGCATCCCTATCTTCAGCCTGCACACCTTTCCCACCTGGGCCCAGTCAAACATCACCCAGTGCCTCCCCAGCCAGCCTAACCTCACCACACCCAGCCCCTAGATGCGGGTGCAACCTGGCCAAGCCCACCTCCATCCCACTCCTCTGAGCCAAGAGGAGACACCGCAAGCTCCAAGCCCAGGGCCAAGAGTTGAGAGAGAGTTCCGTGTGTACACAATCCCATGTGTGTCTGTGAGAAGGTGTGTGCACTCGCTTCAGAGGGTCAGAGGAAAATGAGTGTGTCTGCATTTGTATGTACATGCATGTGTACAAATGAGGGCCTCCTATGGGGCCCTGTGTGCAGGCTTCACAGTGTATGTGTGTGCATCTATGGAAAACCCCACGTCCTGCCTTGTCTTCCTGGCTTGGGAACCAGACCCCTTTGCACATATTTATTGAAACTTGGGGTTAGACTGGCCTGGAAGCAAGGCCTGCCCTGGGCACAGCCTCTGGGTCTCCAGCCCAGCCTCCCAGGTTTGGGGAGGGTTCGGATGTCAGCCACATTAAAGCCTTTTTCAGTAGAGTCTGAGATGGTCTTTCATGGCAACACTATGGTTCGGGCCCAGGTTAGAGGGTACGGGAAGGGGCCTGGCCTCTGGCAGGCTCCCTTGACACCCCCCCCCACCCCCAGGAGAAGGTAATGGTAGGGCACTCTTGCCGGGGCCAATCGGAGTGGGCACAGCCACCCAGGAAAGCAGCACTGACATCACCAGCTGGCTAATTGGGAGCTGCCAGTCTCTGCGTGTCTTTGGGAAAACCGGCCTCCCCGTTCCCAGAGCACTCCCTGGGCATTTACATAAAACCCTCTCTCCCTGCCAATTCCTCACCGACCCTTCCTCCAGCTGGAAAAACCAGTCCCACCAGACTGGAGGAGGCAGGCTGACCCATGCCGGGTGCCCGGGAAGACGGACCCTTACCCCAAATGCCAGCTGCAGTAACACAGATGCAGGCTAGACTCAGGAACAGGCTCAAAACTATCATGGCTTCCAGAGTTAAAACCAGACAACTTTGGATGATTCTGCCTCCTTACCTTTATGCCTCCTCTGCCATTCCACCCCACATCCCCACAGACGCCAGAGTTTTCATCTGGAGGTGATACTACCCATTATCTACTCTGGGAGTTCAGCATCCCTTCCTGGCTGGAAGTCCATCTTTGTGTCTATCCCAAGTCTCTGTCATTGTGGACAAAGTGAAAAAGAAAAAACCAAGGAAGATTTAATTTGGGTTTTCCCCTGGGCTTTCACTCCATTTTCCCAGAGCTGGCGGTTCATGGGGAGTGCAGCTGGGAGGGGGCTACTGCACGGGGGAGAACACTGCTGCCCCAGGGGACAGGGGATCCTGACGGGACATGCCAGACATCCAGGAGAGTGAGGAGTGTCAGGCGAGTGGTTCCGCCCCCACCCTGGCCCCCAGGCTGGCATTCCTCATGCATGAAGCATGCTGCAAATCAGGGCTCCCATCCAGACCCACACTAGGACCCTCAAGCCCCAGGCAATAGTCCCCCCACTGAGCGAGGCCAGCACAGCAGGGCTTCCCAGCGGCTTACCCACAATGCAGTGGGTCCCTAAGTCACAGACCCTTCTATCCCCCTCAGCTCCCACAGAGTACTCTGCTATTTTGCTACTGCTTTCTCCTGGACCCTGCATGGGTACCTGCCATCCAGCTTTGGCTGGGGAAAATTTTTCTTGGGGTGCACATGCCCCACCCACCATTCTCAACTCCATGGTCATCCAGGGTATGAAGCTTGCCCCAACTTCTCAGAGGAAGGTATACAAAGCCAGCCTGAGGGTCTAGCGGCCAGCTAGGTGGCAGGTGCCTTCGCAGAACTCAGGAACCAAGCTTCCCCCAAATGCTCAGAAACCGCCCTCCTCAGTAGGCAGGAGTGTGGCCGGGTGGCAGGCAGCACCTGTCAGCCTAATCACCGTCATTAGCTGGGCAATAAAGCAGCATGGACTGGGCCAGCCTTTGAAGGAAGGGCCTGTTGGCCCGGGTCAGGCGTGTACAGGCAGCCTAGCAGTTCAGGCCCTGTGTGCACACACTTCAGCTACAGCAGGTGGATGAGGATTAGGGTCTTCAACTTTTCCCTTGACTTCTTGCTCTCTGTCATCGATGATCTCCTGGAGGTAGCAAGGGGCTTTGAGGGTCTCCTTCCTGCTGAACTTGTCAGAGCTGGTGCTCAAGGACTTCTGAGGTCGTGAGTTCCCAGGGCCTTGGGGACAGGGGCAAAAGAAAATCAGTGAGGCAGTGGCTGCAGAGAGAAGCTTCTTGCTCCTGGAGGGAAGCTGGACAGGCTGCCCTCAAAGACCCTTTCCGGACTGCTGTGTGTAGAGGGCTATGCACCTTGAAACAGTGTCTTGGCTTTTATGGGCCACAGTCACTTCAGGGTCAGCAGACAGGCCCAGTTTTCTGAGTCAACTCTTACTGTGTTCCCCTGCCCCTGTCCCCACAGGCCCCGGGGCTTCCCTGTTTCCAGCTCCTGCTGGGCCAGGAGGCAGCTACGGCAACCCAAAAGCACAAGGAAGTAGCTATCAAGCCCGAGCAGGAGAAACCTGCGGGGTGGAAGAAGAAAGCTTCTGGGGAGGTGGGAGCTGGGCCGTCAGCCCCACTCTCAGGTTCACTTGAACCTGCGCCCCAGATCACAGGCAGCTCTAGGGGTTAGAGTCCTCGGCTGCAGAACCGTAATCTCCGAGGGGAGGCTGCTTCCTGGAGAAGGAAGGACAGCTCCGCCAAACGGGACAGAGGGTTGGGTGGCACGGGGTGGGGACACATGCAGCTCCAATGGGGAACCAGCTCACAGGAGGTGCCTCTGTGGCCTCCTCCATAGCCTGGACCCCATTAGTCATGATCATCAGAACCGCAAAGGGTGCACTTGTTCCCTTTTTTGTAGTGGTGGTTCTGGGTATCAAACCCAAGAGTGCTCTACCACTGAACAATAGTGCCCCCCCCTTTGTCTTTCTGAGACAGGGTCTCGCTATGCAGTTCAGGCTGGCCTTGAGCTCACTTGGTAGCCCAGAATGGTCTTGAACTCACAACAATCCTCTTGCCTCAACCTCCTGAGTTCTAGGATTACAGGTATGCGCCGCCACACCCAGCTCCCCAAACCCCTTTTATTTGTTATTTTGTGCCAGTGTCTCACTGAGTGGCCCAGACTGGCCTCTAATTCGCAATTCTCCTGCCTCAGTGTCCTGAGTAATGAGGATTACAAATGTGCACCGCACCATAGCTGTAGAGCCAAAGGGCAGGGGGGGCCAAAGCCCTCAAAAGGGTGACCCCCCAACCTTAGGGCCTGAAGGTGTGTGGTACAGAGGTCAAGGGAGGAAAGGCGGTGGAGAAGGATGATTGGAGAGATCCTGACAAAGACACAGAAGCGTTGCTATTAAGGCTGGGGAGCCCCCTAGACATGTATACACAGAACCATGTACCGAAAAACCCATCGACACCTGTGCAGGCATGCACACCTGTGCACACAGTCACATACCTGATTCTCCTGTGCACAAGTTACCAGCTCTTGCAGCCTTTCAGAGTCACTCACAGAAACCCATACTGAGTCATAGATTTTTTTTTATCTTTTTGAGACAAGTTTTCGCTGTGCAGTTCCGGCTGGCTTTGAGCTCACTTTGCAGCCCACACTGGTGTAGAACTTGCAACAATCCTCCTGCCTCAGCCTCCCGAGCACTGGGATTACAGGCATGCACCACCACAGCTGGCTTTTTGACATTTGTGCATCTGCAGTCACTCAGGAACTTCTGCACACAGAACCAGACTTATGTGTTCTCGTAAGTACACAGACGCTCATGCACACTTACACACACATTCTGGTGTGGATACATCTAGCAGCACAGGATCCTCCACACCGTGGTGGCATGTGAGCATGAGAGCAGAAAGGTCAATACCTGCACACTCGCACAGAGGTACACTGACACTGTATTTTACACAGCCACTGACTTTAGTGAAAACACACATACACACACACCTGCTTGCTTCTCCCAGCCTCCACAACCTGCAACCTGTCTCCTACAGCAGGAAGGATTCAGACCAGAGGAACCGTCAGGAGTGGTGGGTGGCCCACACCTATAATCCTAGCACTTGAGAGACTTGAGGCAGGAGGATTGTTGCGAGTTTGAGACCAGCCTGGGCTACAAAGTGAGATCCAGGCCAGCCTGAACTATGTAGTGAGACCTTGTCTCAAAAAAAAAAAAAAAAAAAAACCAGAGGAGAGAACCCCTGCCCATCTAGCAGGACTCTAACTAAGTTCCTCCCCCAGGCTCTCCCCCACCAAGCTTGGAAACTCCCTGAACTTCCCAGGGGGTCACCCAACCAGAACAACACAGACCTCCTATCTCAGCTCCCCACCACACACCCTCTGACCTGGAGCTTCTCCACTGTCCACAGCCAGGAGCTGCCTGCCAACCCCAGGAAGCCCACCCGGATTGACTTAGAACCCTCCAACCCTGCTTTGATATGGGGCCCTTGTGCCAGCAACACTTGGGTCTTGTTTCTCTGCAGATGTTCTTTTTCTGGAGGGGGAAAGGAGTTTGCTGAGGATAGATCCCAGAGCAAGAGCATGCTAAACACGTGATTTACTACCACATGCCACCCCCAGCCCGTAAATCTACATCTCTGTAGATGTTCTTTTGGGGGAGCTGGTATTTTAACAGTCTCACTATGTATTCCAGGCTGGCCTTGAACTTGCCAAGAGTCCAAACTGGCCTTCAACTTGTAATCCTCTTGCCCCAGCCTCTTGAGCACTGAGATTATAGGTGTGTGCCACCATACCCGGCTTCCGTAGACACTAAGTGTCTCCCATGCCCTTGGAGTGAGACTTTGTGGACCTGGGAAGAGGCAGGCTCAACCCTGCAAACTCATCTGGAGGAGAGAAGACCACCTTCCATGAGCACAAGTGGATAGAGGTGGCCCATCCTGACGGGGGTTGCGTGGAAGGCCACCTTACTCCATCACATTGGGGCGCCCGAAAGTGGGAGCAGGCTCCTGCTCTGGGGGCTCCACCCCAAGAGACTTGCCCTTCCCCTGGCCCCATTTAGGCTGGAACCCGGCTCAGCTCCATCTGCAGGCTTGAAAAGAAAGTCTGGGAGTGGGGAAACAGACCTGCGAAGAGAAGCCCTTCCCAGGGAAGCAGAGCCGACACTGCAGAAGCCAGAAGTGAGGCCAGATGTTAGCCTAGACTTTCTGGACCAGGAGAGAACTCCAAGGGGCTGGTGTGACAGGGGGAGGAGAGAATGGTCCAGAGACACAGAAGGAGGAGAAAGAGTCACAAATCCTCTTTTAGTTCAAACTCTACAGAATTCCCAAGGCTCTTGCTCCAACTCCAGACTAGCGGCAGTGAGGAAACTGTGCTTCCCAAAGGAAAGAGGGAGCCAAAACCCACACCCATTCCTGGGGCAAAGGTAGAGCCTCTTTCGGAAGAGGAAGAATTTCACCTCTCTCAAGAGCCACAGAGCCTCGCTGTGGAGAGACGACAACCGTGATCTCTCTGTGTCCACCGCGGCCTTGCCAGGACCCTGGAGCCCTCGATTCACTTGTATTTTCCTGATTTTTAACAAAGGTTTAAAAATCTTTTCATTTGTTTCTTTTTTTTTTTTTTTGGCTATTTTTACTTTGCTTATGGATTGCTTATGTATATCCCCTTTTCTATCTTTTCATTTATTTACAAGAATTCTTTATATAGTATGAATATTAACCCTTTCTCTGCTATACATGTTGTAACATTGTCTTCCAAGTGGTTTTTCTGGGTTTTAAGTTTGTTTATGTTATACTTTGCTGTAAATACATTTTTGAGGTTTTACTGAGTGGAGTCTCTTAATATGGCTTCTGGGTTTGATGACACACTTAAGAACGTCTTCTACCCTCCAGAATTTAATTAAAATGTTTCCCTTTTTTTCTAAGTATTTGCATGGCTTTCACTTTTGCTTTAGACCTTTAGTCAATCAGGACTTTTTTTTTAATATATAGCATGAAGTAGGATTTAACTTTATTTCTTTCAAATGGAAAGTCCATTATCTATCTCTCTCTTTTTTTATTTTTATTTTTTATTTTTACTGGGAATCAAACTCAGGACCTTGCACTTGCCAGACAGGCGCTTGTACCTCTGAGCTACATCCCCGGCCCACAAAGCCCATTATCTCAATTCCACTGAACTTTTCACAGCTCCGTCTATTGAACTTTTCGCTTTCTTTGCTTCTTTCACTTTATGTCACATGCCCAGTTCCCATAGATATCCAAGTTTATTCTCCACTTCATTATCTTCAATTAATTTTTTGTTTGTTTCTACACCCAAATCGCACTGTTTTACTTGTGAAAACCTTACTGGATGTTTGGAGACTGGCAGGGCAAATTCCTCCTATTAGACTTCTTTTTCAAAAAGATTTAAACCATATACATATATTTACTGTTCCCCTAAACTTTTTTTTTTTTTTTTTTTTTGAGACAGGGTCTTGCTATGCAGTTCAGACTGATCTTGAGCTCACTTTGTAGCCCAGGCTGATCTTGAACTTGCAGCAATCCTCCTGCCTCAGGCTCCTGAGTGCTGGGATTACAGGCATGCACCACCATGCCCAGCTTACCCAAACTTTAGAATCAACTTATTGAGATCTGAGGGGAAAAAACCATTAGGTATCATATTTGAATTACATTCTACTACACCAGGCATGATGGCGCACTCCTGTAATCCCAGTACTAGGGAGGCTGAGGCAGGAGGAACGTCGCAAGTTCGAGACCAGCCTGGGCTACAAAGTGAGCTCAAGGCCAGCCTGAACTGCATAGCAAGACCCTGTTTCAAAAAGACAAAAAACAAACAAACACACAAATAAACAAACAAAGAAAAAGAAGTGGTTTTGAGCTGCATATGGTGGTTACATGCTTGTAACCCAAGAAGTCAGGAGGCTAAGGCAGGAGAATTGCCTTGAGTTCAAAGCCAGCCTGGGCTATATAAGCGAGTTTAAGGTCAGCCTGGACTACATAGCGAGACCCTGCTCAAAAAAAAAAAAATGATTTTGAATTTTACACGCTTAACATTTTCTCCTGCTTCTCATTAATTCTAAATTGTCCTTCAGTTTATTCTCATAGATTTCCTAAATAAGTAATCACATCATTTGTAATTCTTTTTTCTTTTCTTTTCTTTTTTTTTTAAGTCTTGGGGATTGAATTTAGATCTTTCACACTAGGTACATCCCCAACTTTTTAAAAATTTTTTATTTTGAGATGAGGTATCACAAAATTGTCAGATGGTCCAGGTTGGGCTGGAATTTGCAATCCTGCTATCTCAGTGTCCCCCTAGAATGCTGAGATGACAGGTGTGTACATTCAAGTTCATTTGTAATTCTTTGAAGATTCTGTCTCTCTCTCTGTCTCTCTCCTTTTTAGATAGTCTCACCTTATAGTTCAGGTTAGCCTACTCACTACGTAGCCCAGGCTGGCCTCAAGCTCTCAAACATCCTCCTGACTCAGCCTCTTGAGTGCTGGGATTACAGGCGTGCACAACCACACCCAGCTAATCTGAGTTTCTTGTATAAGAGAAACCATGCACTATTTAAGCTTGTGTATCTGATTTATTTCACGTAACATTATGGTCTCAAGGTGCCTCCATTTTCCTACCAATGACTCAAATTTATCTTTCTTTATGGCAGAGTAGTACTCCAATGTGTATAAATAACACATTTTCTTTATCCATCTATCTGTTGGTGGACATGCTGCACTGGTTAGAACCTCCAGAATAACATCAACTAACAGCAATGATGGAGGACTTTAAGTTATACCTTTCCTGGTTCTCTATGACCAGAGCATCCATATAAAAATACCTGTGGGCCTACAAATAACAATCAGTCTGGAATAGATCAGATAGGAGCAATTAGTAAACACTACTGTGCACAGATCTTGACACCTGCCCTTTCACTGCGGATTACCATTGATTATTAGGCTTAAGAAAGTTCGACTGAACTAAGTCCTGGGACCTAACTTTAGGGGGAAAAGGTTTTTTTTAAAGAAGGTCTCACTCTGTAATTCAGGCTCACCTTGAATTCATTATATAGCCCAAGTTGGCCTTGAACTCGTGGCAATCCTCCTGCCTCAGCCTCCCGAGTGTTGGGACTACAGGTGTGCGCCACCATGCCTAGCTAGAAAAAAGTTCTTTTCCTTTTCTTTGTCTTTTTGAGACAGAGTCTCACTATGCATTTCCAGCTAGCCTTCAGCTCACTTTGTAGCCCAGGCTGGTCTCAAACTCGCAATGATCCTCCTGCTTCAGCCTCCTGAGTGCTGGGACTATAGGTGTGTGCCACCATGCCCTACAAAAAAATATTCTTATACTCAAGTGACATGTTACCATACCCTCATCCCCCACCCAGCACCACAGGGTTTGGTGAAGAGAGAGTACACATTTATTGAGTGTGTACTATATACCAGGGATGGTGCTAGGAACTTTAAATATATAAATTTATGTAATCTTTGCAATAACCCAATGGGTGATATTCCATTGTTAACAGATGAGGAAACTGAGGCTCAGAGCAAGAAGCATGGAAGATCACACAGCTGACCATCTCTTCCAAATGGGTGTATTATTATCTGCAGAACATTCTCTGCCTAGACTAAGAAGTTGCCAAACTGTTTAGTCTGCTCCACCCTTGCACCAGATGACCACCAACCCCACCCAGCACCAGCTGGCATTACCTCTACCCTTGGAATGAGAGAGCAAGTGGGGAGGAGCTGAGCTGCCCTCACCCGCAGGCTTCCCTGGGTGGCAGTTTTACCGCTCGGTCCCAGAGCCTTCAGCTACAAGTGGGCTTCCTCAGGGGAGGAAGGGGGAGGGAGGGAGAAAGTGACTGGGGACAGGAGGCGGAGGTGGCGCAAGCAGGTGCAAAAGAAACCAGAATAGGGAGATAGGGACGAATCCGGGGCCACAGCAAGGAGGACTGCCAGGGAGCAGGAAGCAGGGACAGGTCCCAGGCCTCATCCATGGTGGCCAAAGCCTACACCTCTCAGCCCAGGAACCAGGGAGGGCCATAGCCACTCGGGTTTCTGTTTCAGAGTCGTGACAGGACTGCTGACCCAGAGCAGAGACACACACACAGACATGGTTATAAACATGCAGGTGACGTACAAGGGACATAGACACAGGCCTGTGTACAGGGATCCAAACCCACAGACACCAGAGAAGACATAGACTCATACACACTCCAACCCAGAGACAGAGGGACAGTCCCAGGGAGAGCCACACGGAGACTCACGTATCACAGACGTACAGAGGGCATCACACAGGTAGGTTGTGGGCGCGCACATCTCTACGTGAGGTGTCGGAGAGACCGTGGATTGGTGGGCAGAAGGCTGGACCCTGTCGGCAGCTCACCAGCTCTGTATGGTGCTCGGCCCTCGAGGGGTCACAGTGCTGCCACCCACATCACACCTCAAAACCACGGGCCACCACCACACGTCGCTCGCCAGATCCCCTCACCAGCTCCACGAACACGTACGTGGCAGCCGGGCTCTCCTGACACACTCATGCGTGCCCCAACAGGCCTCTGCCCCACCCGTGGGGGGCTGACAGCCCCCATTTAGGGTGCAGGTAGGGACCAAGGGACAACCCCTTTCCCCACAAGCCACAGGCTGTGCCTGCTGGCAAGAAGAGGGGGCCCGGGCTAGCTTGGGAGAAGGGAGGGGTTGGGGGGGCCGGGGCGCGGCTGGGGCGGGCACAAGAGCCGGTACCTGTCAAACAAGAGCCAAGGAGCAAACTAGCTTCTTAGTCACCTTTCTCTTCTCCCTGTTTTGGCAGCAGCCCCTTAGGGCAGGGGGAAGCTGATATCATAATTATTGGCTCAGCCAGCAGCTGCCTCCCCTCACCTGATGTCAGCACAGACCCAGGAAGGCCCAGCTGACGGACCGACAGACGGACGGAGCTCCTGGCCCCCTAGACCCGGGCCCCCACGCCGACCTGCTTCACTGAGCAGGTAAGAGGAGACCCGGCCCAAGTCAGCCGTGGAGGCCAGCAGGGCCGGGCCAGGGCCTGGGGAGGGGGCTCGCCTTTTTAGTGGGCCTCGGGAGGGGTAGGAGCATCTGGATGCTCCCCAGCTTCTCGCTGCAGCTCAAGGGAGACTTGGGATCAGGGTGAGTGCCTGCAGGCCAAGGAGCGCCCCCTCCTCCTTGCCCTTCCTCTCATTGCTGGCCAGGCTGTCCAGCTCCAAGTCTGCTTTCTGCCGCGTGGCTCTTCAGTCTGGGCTGGGTCGTTGGCTTGTGCTTTCTCCGTGGTGGGCAGACGGGCTTTTGCCCACCTTGTGCCGTGACAGCGCGACACCTCTGTGGTGCCGGGACTGGAAAACTAGAGCTGAAAGCCGAGCAGGCAGGTTCCCGCCCGAGGGGCTGTTCCAGAAACAGTGGGAAGCGGGAGCCCAGGGTGCACGAATCAAGGAACCTCCCGATCGATCGCTCTGGGCAACCTGGGCTGGGGTCCGGGTGCCTGGAGGCCCTGGGGCGGGGGGCCTGGGTTGCAGAGAGGAGACGGTGCACCTGATGGAGAGGCAGACAGGTAGCAACAGGTGCTGTGGCCAGGAGCTGATGCTCAACTTGAGACAAAGTCCCCCCAAGGCCTGGGGACACTTCATGTCTTCAAGACCTCTAAGGCAAAGAAGCGTGGCAAGCAGCAGACCTGGGATGATCAGTGAGCTCTTAGATCTCTGAGACCTAGAACTGGGGGTTCTGGGGAGGAAAAACTCTAAGGGAAATGGCTTTTGCAGCAAGAAGCCCCCTCCAGCTCCTGCAGTCCCCCCTGCCCCCTGCCTGACCAGGGCAGGGTCTGGCATTCCCCGCGGAGTCCCCCCAGCCCTCCCTAAATGTCCCAAGAAGCCTGCTGGTTTAAGAATAGACTATTAAGTGGGCGTGTTTGCCTCTCACCTCTGCACCTACCGGTGTGGGGGAATAGATTTGGATGTGTGCAGTAGCGAAGCACAGCTGGTCAGTGGGACAGGACCTGGAGGAAAGGGATCCTCCTCTTGAGAACTCACCCCAACCTCCCCATCTCCAGGCCAGTCATTTCCCACACCAGACAGGGCTGCTCCTCCTCGTCTTCTTAATCACTGCAGAAGGAAGTTTGGTCAGCTCCCTCATGGTCATGAAGTCCTCTCTGGAGCATCTCTGAAGTCTCTAGTGCTATAGGATCCAGCTGTGTCTGCCACCCTGTCCCTCTGTTCTCCCTGCTGATGAACGCCAGCCCTCAGAGCTGATCAGAAGTTGGAAGGGGAGGGTGTCCCCACAGACCCTTCTCCCATCTGGTCATTCCCAGACCTGCAGAACAGGACGGGACGAAAGCAGCAGAGGGACATCCCTGACTGATGGCAGGTGGGGCCTCGCCTCTTGCCCATTCCCTTTCTCTTGTGTCTCTGTGTGCGATCTTGGGTGGGCCAGGCAGGGACAGAGCTGGGCTGGGTCCTGGGCAGGCGCCTGCCCCGGGTCGGGATCCTCAGGGGTGAAGGTGCCATGGGGAGAGGCACATGTCCTCCCAGATCCCCGCCCGGCCCCGCCCGTGCGGCCTCTGCCGAGCTCAGCTCCCAGCTCCAGGGCCTGCTGAGGCACGCTGCACCCCCAGGCCCGGCGCCTCACTCACCTCTAGAGCCAAGAACCTGTTCTCCCGGGAATGCTGGGGAGTTCTCAGAGGACTGTATTTCCCAGGGGCTCAAGGAGCCCCAGAATGCTCTGGATCAGTGGACCCTGGAAAAGCAAGAGAAAGATTAGGGGGCGTGGGACCTCCTCCCTGCCCCTCATCTTTGTCTCACCCACGCACTGACCCCACATTTCCTCCAACCAAGCTTTCATCATTCATCGTGAGAAAAAACAAAGCCTTGGGAAGCTTGAAGACAAGGGGAAAAGTCCATTTTAGCAGGCGGCTTCTGTCACGACGCCATCCTTTGCCTCTGGGAAAACCTTCCTTAGCCCCCATGGAAAGTCCCACTTGCCTTCTAACACCATTGCCCGTGGACTCTCCATCCTGCACAGCCAGGAAGTCCTTCCTGAGGTCTAACTCGCCTCTGCTTGAGTTGAACCTGGTCTTTACGGTTTAGCAGAACCCCCACTGCCTGCTGTGGGCCCGTGTTCCTAGCCAAAAAGTGCTGTCACGTTGAAATGTCTTCAGAGCTTGTGGGCAGGAAGGGAATAGGAGCTCTGCACCTGCTGTCCCCTGTCATTTTCTGCCCCACTCTATTGTAAGGAGATTGAGATCACCTCTACTCAGGCCCCGTCCCCTCCGAGCAGAGGGGTGGAGAGGACAGCAGTCGGCCCCTGTCCTTGCTGCGGCCCGATTGGCTTCCTCGGCAGGAGAGACTGAGACCTCAGGGAGAGGCTTCAACATCTTAAGTTGAATTTTCAGGGACTCTGTGACCGCGGGAGGTGGTTTCCTGAGCAGAGAGGCAGCCATTGATCTGGGATGCACAGGGCTGGGCTGGAAATGTGCCTGGGAGCAGGGGGAGGGCAAGAGGGCCTGCGGGAAGGTGCAACCAGAAGCTCCAACCAAACGGTACCTGAGTAAGCTGGGTCTTTCCAGGGCATGCAACCCCTCCCCTGCCCTTCTGCCACCTCTGTGCCCACCTTACCTTACTCCTCTCCTCCTTCCTGAGTTCTCCCCCTATCCGTCACTTTCTCTTCCCAGTTAGTCCCATGCCCATTGTGTGTGTGTGTGTGTGTGTGTGTGTGTGTGTGTGTGTGGTATTGGGGATCAAATCGAGGGCCTTATTTATAGCTGAGTGCTCTGCCACAGATCGGCATCTCCAACAATCCCGTTTCCTTATTTATTTGTTTGCTTTAGAGCCAGGGTCTCACTATGTGGCCCAGGCTGGCCTCAAACTCCTGGGCTCAGGCGACCCTCTTGCCCCAGCTCCCTGAGGATGTGGGGTTACAAGAGCACTGCACTCATCCAGTCTTCAGCCTCAGCTCAGTGCCCTTCTTCTCCACCTGCCCGTCTCCATCCCCACCCTCACCTCCCTCTCCACAGCCCCAGTCTCTTCTTCCTCCCTTCCTCACCTTCACCCCCATCTCCATTCTTCTCGGCCGCATCTTCTCATCCCCCATCCCCACCTCCCCAGAACAGGCCTCCCTTTATGCCGCGGATCCCCCTGGAACCCAATATCCTTCATCAGCACCTCTGCTGGGGGGATATATATATATACACATATATATATCTTGCAAGCCCTCTGAGTATTGAGGCAAAGCCCAGGGCCATGCTCCTGCAACACTGTGCAGGATCATCCGCCAAAGAAGCTTTCAGCTTCCTGACCCTATTTGGGCCTTAAAGGCTGGATGCCAGCCAAACAGTACAAACGAGTTCAGTGGGGTGGGGGGGGGGTACAGCTCAGTGATGGAACGCATGCTCAGCATGCATCAGAACCCGGGTTTAATTAATCCCAGTACCCGCCGCTCTCCCCCAAAAAGAGTTCAGATCAACAAGACAAGATGACATTTGCTTCCAGACAGACTTCTATTTTGGGTGTGTGGCAAGGGAAGGGAGAGATGGGGAAACATGCTCAGAGGGCCCCAGAAGGAGATGGCAGCACACTTTCTTAGAGGGCTGGGATCACGACAGACCCGGCCATGCATGGCCAGGCCAGGGCAGGGGGAAGGACAGAAGCTGAAGCAAGGCCTGCCGGGTGGTTGAGGAATGACCGCCACTGTCGTGGGCATCCCCCAGTCTCTGCTCCGCCTGTGGCTCTTGCTTAGTCAGCTCAGATTAATGGGGCCTGAGAGAGAAGTAGCTGAATCGTGAGCTTTCAGGGAACTAGACCGAAAGCCTACTATGAGTCACAGAGAAAAGGAAACTTGTGCTGGCACAGTGACTCTGGGAGCTCCAGGGGGTGGTCACCCACCAAGACCCTCCCCCATGAAGCAGAGAACCCACTGGAAGGCTGGGTCCCAACCTCCACCCTAATCTCTTGGGAGGATTTGTGGTCAGTGGGCTTCAAGCCCTGTCCTCATATATCTTCTAGAGGCCTTCAGGGCACCCCAGCCTGAAACCAGTTTCTAACAAACTATAGTCACCCTGGACACTAACACACACATGTATGCGCATGCACATACACACAACACACGCACACACACACACACACACACACATAGAATGGGGTGTTCCCCTGGAACTGGATTGCCCAGAGACAGTTGGAGGTCCCACCTACACTTGTAAATTCCACAGCTATGTCCCAGACTGCACCAGCTCATCAGTCTCAGAAGGCCAAAGATGTATACAAGGACACACACACACAAACACACACAGAGCTATGATCAGAAAACCTAATTAGAAGATTCTGCAATCCCTTCCTCATACAGAGCCCAAGTGAGCACAGCAGCGTTGACAGTGAGTGGTAGGTGGGTCTCTGTCTCTCCCTGAACGGAGTTCCTGGAGTCCATGATGGGCCCCACAGAGCAAACAGCCTTAAACTCTGGGTCACTGGACCTTCCCGTAAATATTCAAAATGCGCCCACTGTAGGAGAGGTTTGGAAGAAGAAATTCTTGGGGTGGCAATGCCAAGGCCAGGAGGATTCTGGCATGGCAGGAGAGAAAGATGGGGGCTGGAGCTACGGACCTGGATGGGCTCAGAAAGGCGCCCTCAGATCCTGACTCTTCTCAAAGGCATGATTGCCTGGAAGAAGGGACTTGATCCCAAGTAATAATCCCTTCCCTTGGTGGAGGTCAGTTTCCCTCTCCGTCACAGAGAGAGGGGCCTCTCACTGTGCTTCTCCCTGCAAAGCTTGATAAGTCCAAGCAGATAAGCACTTCCCTGCCCCCTCTATTGGACAGCACCAGGGGAGGAGGTTCCTCTGTGCGAATTTGTCTTGTGCTAAATCTCTGTTATTAGCAGTTGTGGCAGAATTAATATCCATAATAATAGATTGATGATAATGAGCTGTCCTGATAATGATATGTATAGAGCATGAGAGGTGGCCTCTGGCACTGGCAGTGATGGGATCCTGGGCTATCTCTTGCCCCTACTAAGGTGGGCAGGCAAAGAGGGGGCCCACCAGTTGGATGCCAGCCCTCCTGATCACCCCCATAGGCAGCACTCCTGGGAAGGGCACGCAATTGAGGGTGAAAAGCAGTCACTCCATACCATCCTTCTGAAATCCCACAGGCCGGGACCCCCGGGGAGGAGGCAGGGCCGACAAACAAGAGGCTGTGCCTCTCCTTCCTCTGAGCACTTTGACTTTCTGGTTCTCATTCGGTCCCCTGACACCCAGGTAAGGTATGTAGGACAAGGATGAGGATCACACTTTATAAAGGAGGAAATGAGGTTTATTGCTGTAACTACCTGCGCTGCTGGCAGATACAGGAGAGGGCTCTCTCAGGGTCCTGGGTCAGGAGGACTTCCATGGGGGGAAGTGGGGCTTTGTGAGGAGTGTAGGGGTGAGTTCTGGGCTCGGCGAGCGTTCCTAGGGCGGAGGTGAGACAAGGCTGCATTAGCCCTGTTGGTCTTACTGATCAAATCCTCACCTGCTAACCACTGCCATAGCCAGTAAACTCTGCGCCCACGGAGGGGTGCACTAGACTGAACTCTGATTCCATTACAAAGGTGCAGCTTCTGGGCCTGAGGGACCCAGAGCTAATGGGTACTCAGAGGCCAGCCACTCCGTCCAACCCCTTGGCCCACTCCTCCTTCCTTTCCAGCCGACACGGCTGGAGGAAACTTGTAGGAGGGATGAAGATGGTCTTCCGTATTCTGTGGAAAAGCTTCCTAGCCCTTCAGTCATTCCTACCTCACTTTCCAGTCTTTGGCCCCTTTCACAGCTGGCAGACTAAGGATTGAGGGGAAATTTCTGCTCTTGGAATCAGCGTCTAAAACCTCAGATGACTGCATTCTCCACAGTGTTCCTGGGAGGACTAAGCAGACAGTAAAGGAGGCTCTACCTCCCACCCCTCCAGGCAGGCCCAGATAGCTCTTCTTCCAGTCTTTTGCCAGGACTGTCCTCCTCATCCAACCAGTCAAGATGTCAAACTCCTGGGAACGATGTAGGTGGGGTGAGAGGTCCTCCGCAAAATGCCTGTCCGTGGGTTTTCTGTTCTTGAAATTAAGACTGTCCCTTCCTCTGCTAATCCTGGAGCCCAAGCTGGCTTTGCATCTGGGAGCAAGATCTGGTGGTGGGCTCATAGCCTGAGTATGAACCCCGAAGAGGCAGGTAGGCAGGAGGGAGGAAAGGCAGGCCATTCATGACAGCCAAGAAGAGTAAAGAAGGTAAGGGCCTGGGGGTGGTTAGGTGGGCAGTCTCTGGGAAGGGAATCTAAGGAGTGGGGAGAGCACAGCAGAGTTGATCTCCCAGACCAGTGGCCCACAGCCAGGGGAAAAGGTGACCTTGAGGATATGTCTCAGAAAAGGATGGGGGGCTTCAAAGGAGAGCATTCCTTGTTTCCTTGAAATCTCTTCTTTACCATTGACAAAATAAGCATCAGCATGTAGGTCAAAGACATTTATTCCTCTGTTCTACTGAACATTCATCTATGCATCTGTCCATCTGCCCATGTATCCATCATCCAGCTTTCCATCTATCCATTGTCCATCTAACTGTTCATCTATGCATCCACCCATCCACCCACCCATCCATCCACCCACCCACCCATCCACCCATCCACC
>PVLD010015742.1:0-47452 GCA_004027595.1 Dinomys branickii
CTCTCCCTCTCTCTCTCTCTCTCTCTCTCCCTCTCTCTCTCTCTCTCTCTCTCCATCATATTGTTGGGGTGTACCCTTACAAGCCATTATTACATATCATTTTTGGAAGCACATCTTTCAGTCCTTTCAGAGAGGTACATGTTTAGAAGTTACACATGTGTACACTTTTTTTTAATTGTTTTCTTTCTCACATGTGTGTAGGACAGAGTACATTAGCCAAAAATTCCAGGGCATATGCATTTTTCTTGAACTTTCTGGGGGTTCTGCACTATTTTCTTTGTGTAGCCAAAATAACAAGAAACCCAGCACTAAATTTGTTATTTTTTTAGTGTGGCTTCCAACTAACCCCATTCTTGGGAGTAGACTCTCATTGCTTTAGTTTTCTTCCTTGCTTTCATGATACTGGCTTTTGTTAAACTGGATGTCCAATGATTACTTGTATGTGCTCATAATCAAATTTGCTATAAGACTTTGATGTGTTAATCTGAAAGTAGAGTCAGGGAAGGCAAGAAAGAAACACTGGTTTGCAACTAAGTTCATTTTCAGAAGGGGCGAAGGCCCTGGATAACTGAATATGTAGTTAAAGAAGGCCTCAGGGTCAGTCCCCGGATTGGACATGTGCTGCTCTACTTGATCACAACTTCTCTTTTCCATGTAAGTTACCAAATATCAGACTCCCTCTGATAACATGAACTATGCCCAATTATGCAGCTTCACTCAGGTTAGAGTAGACAATATACACAGGAGTAGGCCTATTCTATTTCTGTTCTCATAGTGATAACTATGCATAATTTTTTCCCCTTAGGCCATTATCAGACATTTTCTGCTCATTATATCCACCCCATCAAAGCACACTGCACCCTTGTTTTCACAGAAGTTCAAATCTACGTAAAAATTAAAGAAAACTAGATTCTTCTCAACTTGTGATGTTTCTCCCAAAGAAATGAAGCTGTAATTCTTCTGGTCTGTCTTTTCATTAGTTATTTCTCCCCCAGAGCATAAGAATGTGATTGAAGGTTTGAAAAAACATGGCCAGGCACAAGGTAACACTTTTTCTGTCACTCAAAAGTGGGTTTGCTGCAGATGTCATGAGTTCTCATGTATATTATTGTTATGGTTTCTAACTAGCTGTTTCCCAAAGCTCCGTGCTCCTATAGATGGGTCTTTGGGGAGTGCCTGGCTCATGGACCTGAGATAACGGATTAGTTCACTAATCGTTTTAGCACAGTTCTGGGTGTTGGTGGTACCAACCAATTTACTAAAAAGGGAAGGCCCACTGTGGGGGTGGGTGGTACCAACCAATAGGTTTGTAGCCTGGATGAAATAAAAGAGAAAGCAGAAGGAAGGCTACTGCTTTTCACTGTCATGTCATGAATTGTTTCTCCTCTGCCATGCCTTGATATCAGCCTACTCTGGATTGAAGCCTCCACAAACTGTGAGCTAAAATAAACCTTTCCTCCTCTACCTTGTGGGTGTTGAGTATTTTGTTCCAGCAATAAGAAAGTTACTAAAACAATTATGAATGTTACCCAGGCAGCAACCACATCTCTAAATGTGGTAAGTCTTGTCCCAGTCTGGTTTTGCCATGATAGGGTGCCAAGTCTCTTTCATTTTCATAAAAGGAAGCTCATTTGTACTCAGATATAAACCACATTCTATACCAGCTTACTAATAACTACTTTGCTGCTGGTGTCTTAATCCATGATCCTGCCTCTCAATTGATTCAGAATCCAGGGGCTGGAGATATAGCTCAGTGGAATAAGCGCTTGCCTAGCAAGCGCAGGGTCCTGAGTTCCATCCCCAGTACCGCCAAAAAATAAAAAAATAAATAAAAATAAAAATAAAATTGATTCAGAATCCAGAAAAGAAAAATGAATGCTACTGAATGGGCTACTGTAAAAAAAATTGTACATATTTAAGTCTTTTTTTTTTTTTGGTACTGGAAATCAAACTCAGGACCTTATGTTTGCCAGGCAGACACTTGTGCCACTGAGCTTTATCTGCAGCCCTACATAGATATTTGAGACCATATATAAGTAAACCTTTATGTTAGCAAATTCTGGTCCACCAATAAATGTATATTTTTTAAAGTTACACATGAGTTATATTTCATACCATTTCTAAAGACAAAGTGTGAGTTGCATGTGCTCAGGCTGACATCTTAAATTTATGCCCTCTTCTAAAACAAATAAATAATATATAAGCTAGTGTAAAAATTCTCACCAAGGGTAATCCTTTATAGATAGTTTAAAATTGAGAAGCAGGGAGTTTGGTTATTGCAAGAAATTGATGTCAGTTGTAATGGAGGACAGTGAGTTTAGACATTTGTGTTAGCATAAGCAATCATGACCAGAAAATCGCCCTGCCCCAAATATCTACCCTGCCCACGTTGAGAACGCTTGCTCAGAATTACAATTTAGTTACTTAAAAACTGTTTCCTAAATTCATTCCAAAACACTTACATCCTTTGTACATGTTTTAAGATATATTGATCTGAAACTTGGAATTTTTAAGTGAAGTCTGAGTTTTTTTAATTATAGAACACAGGGACTATATATGTTAGATTTGTGTATGTGATTAAAGAAACATGCCAGAAGTAAAATCTCAGTTCATGACAAATATCAGTGAAAAGGGAAGTGATTTCAACTTTTATTGATTTTTAAATCACAGTGATATCATCTATATGATGGACATTTCCAATGTACCTAATATTGAACTAGCAAATTTCTAGATCAAGCAATGATGCAGCACAAGTATCAAATTTTACTCTAGAGAAAAGAAAATTGGAGCAGCATAAGAGTAGGCAACCTGATAAACATCCTGGATAGCACATAGAGAAACCGAGCCCGGTAGACATCTCACTAGTTTTCTTCCCCCAACTCAGTACTGTCTGCCTTCCCACACTGTTGGATGAGGGTATAGAGCTAAACAAAGAGCCACAGGCAGAAAAGAGTGAATTCCATCGGTGCGAAAGTGACACAAATTGGGAGAAAATCCTAGCTGGCTGTCCCTCAGACAAAGGCCTGCTATCTAGAACATACAAAGAATTAAAAAACATGTACCTGTCCAAATTCAAAGACCCGATCCAGAAATGGGCATCTGAGATGAATACACACTTCTCAGACAAAGAAATACAAATGGCAAATGAATATATGAGAAAATGTTCCACATCCTTAGCCATTCGAGAAATGCAAATAAAAACAACATCGAGATTTCATCTCACCCCAGTAGGACTGGCCAGTATGAAAAAGTCATCCAATTACAAATGCTGGCGAGGCTGTGGAGAAATAGGGACTCTACTACACTGCTGGTGGGAATGCAGACTGGTGCAACCACTGTGGAGAGCTGTTTGGAGATTTCTCCGCAAACTAGGTCTAGAGGTTCCATTCAAACCAGCTATTCCCCTTCTGGGTATTTTCCCAGATCTTCAAACATCGTATCACTCTGATATATGTGCACCCATGTTTATAGCAGCACAATTTGTAATAGCTAAAATGTGGAAGCAACCCAAGTGTCCATTCACAGAAGACTGGATTTAAAAACTGTGGCATTTTTATATAATGGAATATTATTCAGCTCTAAAGAAAGACAGTTTTGGGGACTTTGTAGGCAAGTGGTCAAAACTGGAGTCCATACTCATAAGTGAAATAAATCAGTGGTACATGTGCAGGCAACGTATTGTATCACTGGTGTAAGAACCTGAGGGTGGGAATATAAACTAAGAGACATGAAGGAAATCTGTTCAAAAACAAAGAACAGATGGGACGAGGGAAAAGAGAAAAGAAAGAGGCAAAAATGTATATATGTATATATGTATGTACATATGTGCAGGAGGGCTAACACAGTTCTACTATTGTATTATATCACTTAATGCTAAGGAATAATTGATGACGGGTTATTCGATCAATCTTGTATGTCTGTATGTGTTATCCTGAGCACACATTTTGAAGATATCAATTTGCAAAGCAGCAACTACTGTTGGTTTTCTGTTGCTTTGTCTACAATTCAATTCTGATCTTACTGTTATTGTACTACTTTGTGCCTCTTTGTTAATGCTTTCCGGTTTCTTTTTCTTTTTTTTTTTTTTCTGTTGTTGAGATGATTAATTGTTTGACCAATTTTGCATGTCTGTATCTGGGTTCGTATATATACACTTCGAAGATATCAATAGGTAAAGCAACAACCATTGTTGAGTCCATGTCACATTGTCTGTAAATCAGTTTTGATTGTACTATTTCTTATGCTACTTTGTGTCTGTTTGTTAATATGTTTTTGTGCTTTTACTTTAAAAAAAAAAATAGAAAGTGACAAAAGCAGCGACTCTTTTCCTAACTGGCCTATGCCTAACAGAAGTCACCTAAGAAGTCCCAAGGTTACTTCCCTAAAGGGTTGGTCTCTCCTCCAGAAGCATATCAGTGTAATCACATAGCTCAAAGGGCTTTCTTTTGTTACTCTTTGAGAGAGCCATTTACTAACAATGGCTGCCTTATAAATTTCTTAAAATCCCAAGCCACTCATTATATGCATTTCTTATTATTATTCAATTTAGAAATCTGGGCATCTGCTCTAACCCTAGCTCCCAATCCACCCTGTCCTAGCACTGTACTTGCCTTGGCTTCATGCTTCACCCATTCCCACATTCCCAAGGATTGTGGGAAGACTTTCTCTTGACATTTCACACTCTTTCTTCTCCCACAGGAGTAAGTGGGGCATTAAGAATCTTATGCTCATTTATTGTTCTCTAGTTATTTCTGCATCATCCACAAACACACCTGCTCCAGTGATTTCTGGATGTGCTGGATGCTGGCCATCTGATGGGAACAGTTGTGCTGATCTGTCTGAGCAGAAGGGCTGCATTTCTAATGACACAGCACTCCAACTGATGACACAGTTATTGCAGGAAAAGTACTAGAGGTCAGTCTCCAACTGGTCTTCAAAAGATATTTATTTGGAAAATATGTTTATGTCCTTTGTCATATTTTAGGAGAAACTACAGGTTGGTAGTTCTTCATGATACAGAAAAATAGGTTTTTTGAGAGTAGAAATCACATATCCTTTATGGGTGCTACCTTATCAATAAACCCACGTAAGCAATACAATCAGGGAAAACATAACTGCTGGTGACCAAAGAACCATAGTTAAATCTCTAAGAAACTATCAGCCTTCACAACCACTGCGATAGTTTGGATCTGCAATGGCCGCAAAAGGCCCATATGCACTGATGATTTGGCTTCCAGGGTAGTCCTAAGAAGAGAAGGTGGAACCTCTAAGACAAGGAGCCTAGTGGAAGGTCTGCAGGAATTGAGGGCTCACCTTCAAAGGGAAAAGTGAGACCTCACCCCCTTCCTCTCTCTTCCTTGTGCCCTAGATAGGAAGTGTACCTCTCTTCTCTGCCACAGGTTCTGCCATGACACAATGTCTCATCACAGCATGGCCAAAGTGTGTGAACTGAAAGCTCAAAATTTATGAGTCAAAAGAATGATTTTCTCTTATGATTGGATTACCTCAGCTATTAGTTATGATGATCACACATTTACTAGCACAGCCAAGCAGTTCACTATATTTTCTGTCCTTCTACCTCCCTCTTTCAGCAAAAGACATGACATACAATATACACAAACACTTTAGTAAAGGATTAAAGGATGGGTTTTGGTGTGTCTGATTCAAAACTTTTGTACAGCATTTAGTACCATCTCCTATATAACTGCTTTCTGAGACAATGTTTCATTCTGTAGTCCAGGCTGGCCTTGAACTCACTTATGTCACATAGGCTGGTCTCAAACTCACAGCAATCCTCCTGCTTCAGCTTCCCGAATAATAGGATTATGGGCGTGTACCACCATGCCAACCCTAGGTAACATTTTGGCTTCAATGAAACAACAACAACCACATTAAATTATTATTTAATTAGCATTATATTGGTTTTAAAATTTTCCCTTGCATTTAACTTGCAATTACTTATAATAATTCATATTACTTATAAATTACTTATAATTCATAAGTACTGTAAAATGAAGAATATTGCCATGATGGGGTGCATGTAGATTTATACATGACATTAGAATTAAGTTGATTTAAATTGACACTAAATGTGTATAGTACTTCTTCACCAAGGTGTTATCATCCATTTCCCCCTCCCCTTTGAGCAGATCGTTTTCCCACTGACACTGTGACATCCTCTCACCTCCCAAATTTAAATCCAATGGCCTAGAGTTGTTTTGATCAATAGACTATGGCAGAAGTACAGTGATGCAGGCCATCTTGGGCTTGGTTTGCAGATCTGTATCATCTACCTGGCCCCCCTTGAGCATTTGCTGGGGAAGGAGCATCCTACTGTGGAAAGTGGTCAGCAATGTTGAGATTGTGCTAACATGAAAAAGTCTAACAATATTAAGGGTAAATAATGGCAGTATTCTTTTTAAGAAACATCTCTTGGTTGAGGAATTCAATACTAAACAGGTTCTATAAGCAGAGGAAACAACCATAATATATAGTACCAGTACTGTGGCCAATCTTCATGAAGTTCACTTGCCATATTTTGAAATGGCTTGAATTTGAACATGTATAGCATGGCACAGAGTTTTTCATTTCATGATTAAATCAGATAAGCGATGGTAGTTAAAAATTGTATGTTGAAAGTGTAGGAACCTTATATAATGCTTTAAAGTGTAACTATAAAACTGTTCTTAAAAACATAAAAAGTTGACTTTTATTTATCAATTTCAGTTTTTCTTTGCTACATTCTTAAGCCAGTCATGCTGTTATTCAAATTCACACTCTGAAATTCCTGAGTTAGTTGGAAAAATTAACATTTCAAATGGTCAAACTATGGCCCTGTTTGAACTACTATTATTATTCTGAATATGTTTTCCTACCAAAATCAACTATATTCCTGGAGGGAAAAATAACAACCATTGAGTATATTTTAAAAAGGAATGAAGATTCCAACGGGGTTGGAAATAAGAGTTCTAAAAATATTTTACATAATAGCTGTGTCACTGGAATTAGTGTGAAGCCTTAACTTCACTATTTTGAGGATATAACACTCATTCAGTGTGTATGTTAAGAAAGATTAATTTTATGGACAGATCTTATAACTCTTAAAGTCTCAGAAAACAACTAAATGACAAGCTTTGAGTGCCGGCAAAATATGAACTATGACACTGAGCCTTTCACGGGGTAGTAAAATTATGTCTATTTACTGATTCTGATCAGATAAACAAGCCAGGAAAACAGATGGTGTTCATTAGGTTTTACCTGAATGGAGTAGTTCCTTCTAATCACAGTTATACAGTAAGGATAAAACACTAATTAAGGTGTATTTGTTTTAAATTGTTATGTATTTTTAAATTGCCAAGAAAAATAAACTGTTTTGTATATTTGAAGCTTTTTAAAAAAACAAAAAACAAAAAAGCCTAACTAGTCATTTAGCAGAAATATATGAAGAAAAAACAGCTTGCTAGCCCCCTGCTGTTGCAACTACCCTGAACCAGGCTTCAAGCACGTAAGGAAGCCCTCACGGCAGTGCCTGGCTGCCCCTGTTGGAGGGATGCTGGGTGAGAACCGATCCCCAGAAACATAGAAAACAACCTTCACCACAGCGTTTTAAGCCACTAAGTTTTGGGGTTTTTCATCATGCAGCATTAAAAGTCAAGAAGAACATCCATAAGAATATATTTTTTCTCTTTAAAAATGTTAATGAACAAAGCCTACCTGAAAGAGCTTCCAATGGCTAAATTGGGGACAATCTGAGCAACAAAGCAATGCAGTAATGGATTATGGCTTGAATAAAATAACTATGCTTGAGTCCACTCTGATATAAATAATTGAAAAATAAGAAGTGAGAATTCTTTTTAGTAGTAAGTAAATTAATAAAGAGTAAGAATGACAGAAATACATAACCACCATTTGACAAACACAACATTTAAAATATTCACTGACAAGAATTGTTAATGGTAGTTTACAATTAATGAGCAAAAGAGCAATGAAAAATAGGATATTTTTGTAGCCCTTAAGTAACTTCCCATATAATATTTATAAATTATAAGAAAAAAGTATCATTTCACAGTGGAGAAACCTTTTTGATATCATATTAAGAAAATGATCAAATTAACCTATCCATGTAAACAGGGCTGCTTTTGGTGATCAATTAATGAAAGATACCTTAACAATTAATCTATACTAAGACATACTTATATAACTCTTGATGTGCTGTTTTTCTTGAGAGAAAGGTATATCCTCAATCTAACCTTGAGTAAAATATCATACTCAATCTAACCTTGGGTAAAATATCACACAAGCCCCATACTGCAAACTTGCTGTGAAATAAATGAGGTATGATTTTCACAATTGGCAAGGTCAGAATTATCCTAAATTGGAGAGGAACTGAAAATCAACATGGGGCCTGGATTGATTCTTAGGCCAGAAAGTGCAAAGCCAATATGACAAATGATAAAATCTGAATGAACTCTGAAGATTACTGGCAGTGTTATTTGAGTTCTAATTTCTAGTTTAGACAACTGTAGTGCAGTATGTACAGATTTGTATAGTATAAGCAACAGAGGAACCTAGCAGATAGAAAATTAACATTTGATTTTATAACTTTTTGTAGGTGAGAGAGTATTATAAAAAGAATGTAAATGTAAAGATGATCCATAAAAATAAACATGAATAAGGATTAGGTGTGACCTCAAAGATGCTTCATTTGATTCTTGAAAAACATGTTTGAGTGGTTATTTTTAAAAAATATTTTAAAAGGGGAAATTATACACCTATAATGATTTAATGAAACACTACAACAATGAAGAGGATGTGGATAATAGCTCGAAGTTTTCACATGGCCTTGTGGGATCATCTCTCTAAGAATACAGCTTAACTAAATGGTATGTCCTGTGTTCTACCTCATTGCAGCTCTTCATGTTCTCCACAGAGTGTAGAACTATATGGAAAGAGCTTCTTTTCATTGCATTTGATTCAAAACAGTTGAACATGTCTTAATTTTGGTTTAATTTGCAATCAATTAAGGGGTGCAGGGTAGAACACAAGGAAGCCCTGTAACACAATCTCTGGAAAAGATCTTTGGATGCACAGGGTAAATCTTCGACTGTCACGTTGTTATTGCCTAATCGTGCCCCACTATGCCTAGCAGAGTAGACCAGGAGTTGAAAGGATGAGTACTAAATTTATATGAATTAATGTAGAGTCAAAAGATGGCATCATCCAGTTTTAGCATAGCTCACAAGATAATAGGTTGGGGAGGAGGAAGATCAGTTAGTAGCATTTTCTGCATTGGCATGTTATATTGCAGCTTTAGCAGGGAGTTTCTTAAGATCAGGGTTATACACTGAACTAAAAATAACGCCCTAATTGTAAAATCATCTCCTGAATTAGCTTTCTCGTTGCTGGGGCAAAATATTTGACACTCACAACTTCAAGGAGGAAATGATTCATTTGGCTCATGATTTGAGAGGATTTAGTCAGTGAAAGGCTGGATCCAAGGCAGGAACATCATGGCAAAAGGGCAGAGTGAAGCAAGTTTGCTCACTTCCTAGTGACCAGATGGAAACGCACTGGGAAGGGCGCCGGTGCCTCCAGTGACACAGCTGAAGGAAATGGAATTAATGCTAACAGCAGCACATTCAGTTGTAAACATCAATGGATTAATCTTTCCTCAGTAGATGTTGTACATTTTGAAATCTTCCTAGGGTCTCTACTGTACCTTCAGCTTCATCCTCAGAGTTACAAATACCAGCCTTTCTGGAGTTCTCACCCAGAACTTCTCTTGAAATCTTGGTAAAAGCCACACTGAAGTTACTGTTTCATTCTTGATGCCAGTAGAAACAGTATCACATGAACAAATTCAACTTTTACTGCAGTAAACAAGTCCCCTTGGATCATAGCAGCAGTAGCCTGTGAGTGACTAAATGGCTAAGCATGGTGAAACAAATTCTGGGGAACCAATTCCTTAGGAGGTCCTTCTTGAGCAGGACTGCTTGTAAAAGAGAGTATTTGTGATTACTTCCTTGTGCTGCAGTGCATGAGGTCTTGCTGATCTCTGAGATGGTCTCACAGCATCTTTCCTTCTGTCACATATAAAATATTTGGCTTCTTTTTAAAGACCCTAAATTCTTCAGCAGCCACACTTCCTTTGGCCTCAGCCTCATAGTTTGCTTCTTTTACACAAAAACTGGTTTTCAAATATTTCTTCTCTGTTTTGTTCTCCCAATTCTCATTATAAATCTGGAAAACAGATAGCAGTACCCATGCCACAACCTGAATGTGGGGCTTCCTTGATATTTCCTCTGCCAGTTACATTTGTGAACCACTTTTAAATTTAGCCTCTTGTAAAGGCTTATGGCATTGGCAAAATGTAGATGAATTCTTTGCCAAAATATGACATTCATGAGTGTTAATCCAATTCCCAATAGCATCCTCATTCCCAATTGAAACCTCACAATCCTGTCTCTTACAGTCCATTTTCCTATCAGCATTCTAACCCTAACTCTAACCTATAAAGTTCTGCTTCAAACAATCTATTGCTTCCCTAGCTTACATTGCCAAAACAGTTGAAAAGCCATCTGAGTCATATGGTTAGGTATATCTACAGCAAGAGCCCCTTTGGCCTTCTACCAATTTCAGTATTAGTTGGCTTTCCCACTGCTAGGGCTAAATACCTGACAAAATTTAAAGAAGTGATTTACTTGTATCATGTTTTCAGAGAATTTAGTTCATGAAAGATTGATTCCACAGCAGTAATATCATTGTGGCAACTCACAGTACCTTGATTCACAAATGATTCTGTTTGTAAGCAATTCAGTTCTCAAAGAAAAACATTCAACAAAATTTTGCTTCCATTCACAAATTCCAAATAAGGTCACGAACACAACTGCAGCCATCTTCCCCATACAAACATAAACACAGCCATCTTTTCCAAAATCATAAAGCAAATTAAGTTTGTGAATCAAGCTGCTACTGTATATGGAAAAACAAAGTTGCTTATTTCATAGCAGTTAGGAAGCAAGATTGTGGAGAAGAGTGCCAGACAAAAGATATACCTTAGAAAGACACGCCTTTGTGTCCTTCACCTAGGCCATGCCTCCTAACAGCATGTGCAGCCACAAACACCAGTGGATTAATCCACTGACTAGCATAGCACTACTACAGTCCAAACATTTCTCCCAGAATCTTTATAATCAATTAATAATTTTTGGGCTGGGCATGGTGGTGCACACCTGTAATTCCAGCACTCAAGAGGTGGAAACAGGAGAATCTTTGTGAGTTCTAGACCAGCCTGGGCTACAAAGCGAGCTCAAGGCCAACCTGAACTGCAAAGCGAGACCCTGTCTCAAAACGACAAAAATATTAATAACTTACTGCCACACATCCAATACTTTCAATATTCTGATCCTCATGATTAACTTCTCCCCTGGCACTTTCATTTTAATACTGTCCTTTCAGACTCTCTCTTTTGGACTTTATTCTTCTATCTCAAAAAATAAGTCTTAACTTTAATCAATAAACTTTTGTATTCCTCTAATTGGTTTCTAGTTTCTTTTAAAATCAGGCTATCAAATGATATTTATTAGCAACTCATTAATGCAATATTTTATCACCAGAATGAAGTCACAGGCCAATTAAAAAAGCATGTGAGAAAAGAAGAAGAGAAAGAAGGAAGAAAGGAAAGAGGAGAGGGAGGGAAGGAGGGGAAAGAAAAATGAAAGAAGGAAGGAAGGAAGGAAGGGAAGGAGGGAGGGAGGAAGGAAATAAGCTACTGAAAACCAACACACAAAAGAAATGAAAGGAAAAACAAACATTTCCAAAATGGTAGGGCAATATTTTTCACTTAAAACCCAAGAAAATTTTCTCCTGAATGTGCCATGGCTAGAATCCTAATCACCATTCTTTGTGCCGGTAAAATCACTTAAAATCAATATTCTGGCCTTTCTTAGCTTGTTTTATCTCGGAAACCAGCATTTGCTCTATTTACTCAAAGTGCACCAAAGGGCAATAACTACAGCTCAAAATCACTTTACTTATCCCTCTGTCCTTAAGCTGATTGCAATCTGTCTAACTACTATAATGCATGTGAAACATTATTTCTCTCCCCAATCCAATGTTATCACCAACTGGTGCTCATTTATTTAGCGGTTGTGAACATGGGCTACTAATTTTGGCAGAAAAATTCAATGTGGATGAGAAAACATTCATTCCAAGAGGGAGAAATAAAATAAATTTTAGAATAAAATGCAAGGAAACTGATGCACCAGTTTCTAATCTCTTCTGTGCTGGTTTACCGAGCATTCCGGGAGAGAAGATCAGATGTTGTTTACAGAGCTCAGAAGAGTACTCTCTTACTTGGTCACTGATATGAAGTAAGAAGAATGATGCTCGCATTCCTCTGTGAGTGCTCATTGACATCCTAATCCTAAGCACATCTTGCTTAAAGAACATTAAAAGATACTTTTAAAGTTATGATTGATGACTTTCTTAAAGTTCACATTCTATGATTAATTCAATTTGAGTTTGCAAATAGCTCCTGTATTTTCCTATAGAAATAAAAGGTTTCTGGGGTAGGTTGTATAAACCTAGTTCACCTAATTTTAATCATTACTTACCTGTCTTGACAAATGATGTCTATATAGCGGAAATGCATCTAGAAATGCCTTGGAATACCAGGAATCCGTGCCCTTACCACAGTGACTGGCACTGACTTGCTGAAGAGGAGTCCACGGGACAGAGCAATGGGGAGGATGGTGAAGAATGCAAGGATCTGGTAGGGGCAGCGTGCTGTGGGGTTCATACAAGGCTGAAGAGTCAAGGATTATTGGCATAAGGCACATAAGGGAGCAGAAGGGCTTGAAGGTTTGGGATACGCATCAGAGTGTAGATACCAAGGGTGGGCCTTCCTCCACCCGCTTCTTTTCTCTTCTCATTTGCTCCTACTCTCTGTGAAGCTGCTGCTGGGCTGCCTGAGCTACGGGAGTGCGGGACAGAAAACCAGTGGGGAACCAGCTGACAAAACATTCTCTCTCTTGCTTTCTTCATCCTTTTGGTCACTGGCATGGAGGGAAAAAATGGGCGAATTGTAACAGAATGCAGCAAAACATAATCTGTGAGCTAAATCACACTGTTCCTTGTTTGTAAATAAAATAGCATTGTATACCAATTACACTCATTGTATAGACATCTGAGTAGCTGTGAGACAAAGCCATGTATCCACAAAATCAAAACTAGCTACTATTTGGCCCTTTGCAGAAGAAGTTTGCAAATTCTTGGTTTTGAAATACACTTGGGAATGGGTTTCGGTATGTAGTAATAACATTCACATAAAGGGAGAGAGCTTTTAAGTCTAAGTCTCTCCTTTACCTTACCTCTCACCACTGCACTTGTCCTACTCTTCTTCCTATGGCTGCTTTGGCATCAGGATGATGTAATAGGAGGAAAATAGGGCTATGTTAGGAGAGAAAGGTTCTCACATTTGGTGCCAGTTGTGGAACAAAGAGCAGGGAGTGGCAAACACAGTGCCTGAATCCTCAGAAGAAAATGGAACAACTATTCTAGCCAGCCAAAGAAAGCTGCCATTCTAACAACAGTCAAATGAAGGGTATGTGGGACTCTAGCTGGCTCCCTATTCTCTAGCTATCAATGGGGCCATATGTTTTGTATATTCTTTGGCTGTCTTTGTAACCCTGGTGAGATTCTTATTTTCTCAATTAGGCAGTAATTTCCTCACATGCATGAACTACATGCCCTGCATAAGGATCTTTTAGTCAGAAGTGTAAACAAACCGTGTATAAAATAGTGACCCCATATGTTTGCAATAGAACTGCATTCCTATCACCCAGTGATATCGTAGCCATCGGAGTATAACATGTTACTTAAGTGCGCGTGGTCATATTTGGGTGAACAAGCTCATTTCTCTGCTAGTTATATAAATGCGGAATGCAAACAATTATATGCAGTACATGATACTTGATAAAGATAAAAAGCAACTATTTTGGTGACTAATGTATTTATTACACTGAACTTTTCAGTATTATTTGAGTGTACTATACTTTAAAAAAAGTTTACAATAAACATTATACCATGTTATACTAGTAGCCATCTCACGCAATTTGTGCTTACCACATATTTTGAGTGCATTAACATTGAGTGAGTGACCTATACCAGGGGTGATAAACCTATGGCACATGAGCTTTTGTATTATTCAAAGCTCTAAAAGGTTCAGCATCACTGACCTATCCATACAGGATTGTGTGAGTGTATTATACGATGTTCACCCAACGATTAAATGGCCTAACACCATAGTTCCCAGACCAGATCTCATTATTTCTTTCTCGTTCATGGTATCTAGAACATTCTACACCCATATTCAGCAGCATAATCAGCACTCATTGCTGGACTAGACACAGAGCTAGTTATACTTATAGAGATGCTTAGAGACAAGAATATATAAAGCTTGAACTACCTACTTAGATGAGCAATCCAGGAAACTCAGAATTTACCAAATAAAGGGTCATTTTAAAAAAATCACAAAATTTTCTTATATTTAAAATATAAGTGCAAAAATAATACATTTCATTTAAAATTTTTTGGTTCACTTTAGGAAATCACTTTCCTGCAAGGAAAATTTTTTGTCATTATTTTTGTCTTTCAATACTGTCTCTCCACTGTATGATTGTTAAGCCATTATATGTGATACTCTGAGTGGTTATATACTTAAGAAAATAAATGCTGGTAGCTTTCCCAACGGCTGTTATGTTCAATTCCTATTCGTTGATAGCTTTCAAGTACTTCAAAGAAATACTCACCAATAGGATTGCTTTTATAAGCATCATCCTAACTATGCATTTCATGAGGTCGCCACATCTCTCCCTTAAGGGAAACGAGAATGTTGATTAAAGCAATATTAACATAGAGCTAATATAATAGTAATGGTATCATATTAAAGGCAATAATTTTATTAGGAGACATTATCTAATTTAATCCTTACAACTACTACATAGAACAGACATTATTAACTCTGTTGAAAATTGAGTCTATTAAAGATTAGGTCATTTGACCAAGGTTACAGTATGAGTTAGTAAGGAAAATGGAGTCTCAGTGTAGTCAGCCTGGTACCAAAATCAAATTTCAAATTGTAGATTCTCTGCTTGCCTTCCAGACTGGGTAGTTATTTATCTATATGCTAATAAAGCAGAGCTCTAAACACTGCATTTAGAAATCAAGATTAGGATCACTAAAGATGAATTTATAATTTGGCCATCAAAGAGTTCATAATCTGTTTCTATCACATCATTAATTAAAAAGTAGCTGTTAAGCAGCTAATCACAGAAACCTGTAGATAGGTGAAAGTTGTAAGAAGTTCCAGGAAGACACAAAGTATGAAAAGAAGACACAAGTAGTCTGGGGAGAGGGAACAGTTGGCCCTGCCGGAGAAAGCATTTCAGGATGAAGGATGAGATAGGCAAAAGGAATGAGGTTGAAGAGAACTATGCATGTTGTGAAAACTGAAAAGGGATGTGGTGTGCCCAAGCATGTACCGAGGAAAGGTGCAGGTGCCCTACCCTGGGAGGGAACACACGCGGGACTTTGCCCATCATCTGAAAGGTTGTACCTTTGTTCTAAGAATCAAGGGAATTCACTGAAGGGAGCTAGGCAAGCAAGGGATATCATTTGATTTCTGCTCTTAAGAGATCGTTTGCGATGTATAAAAGAGAATGAACTGAAATGTTGTTTGAACTCTGGTGGAGACGGAGCCATTTTTGAGACTTTTGAGAGAGAAGACTCATCAGAACCTAGAGCTAAGCTGGAGATAAAGGAATTTCTACAACCCTGATTCCTAAACTCTGAGTGTTATGGTTGATACATTGTGTCAACTTGGGGAGTCCAGAGGTTTGGCTGAATAACTCAGCAGGAAGCCAGGGTGCTTACTTTGTACACATCCTGAGCCTGTGGAAGAGGAGAACATGGAGATTATGTGAGCGCTACACCCCGCCTGGGGTAGCCTGTTTACAATGCAAGGGAGGTAGAAGGAGGCTGTTTGTCTGCCACTCCTCTCTTTTGCTCTTGTGGTTTTTGCTATGTTTTGCCGTCAGGAACATTTGCCCTCTGCCGTGTGCCACTCTGCCTCTGAGCCAGCCAAGTATGGACTGAAACCTCCACAAATTGTAAACTAAATAAACCTTTACTTCCTTCATTTTGGGCATTGGGTATTTTGCCTCAGCAACAAGAAAAAAGTAACCAAGACACTGAGTAGGCTTAATCTACTTCTCCATTAGCACAAGGATTTCCTCTGCTAGACATAATCCCCAAACTTTCTCCAGGCAATATGGTTTCCTTAGTTGTTGGAAGTATATAAGACACTACATAATCACCTAAGTCCTTCTGTTGTTTACTGAAGCTTTCCATGTTAAAAGGATTTGAGAAGGCATGAGACAGAGGAGTAGAAATAGGCAACCCTAAGCTATAACCGATTGCAGAGGAAGAACTGTGACTGTTTCTAGTGGACGTCCAGCCACTATTTTTCCCTGATTAGGTTTTAGTTTATGAGTAGGTTTTGTTTTTACTAGTTTACCACCATAAAATAAAAATATGAGGATAATTAGCAGTGCTTAACATTTCAATTAAATTGCAGCATGTTCTCCACAAAACTCAGTACAAGTAAGCCTTACAGAAAGAAGATAGCCAAACAACTGTTGGTACCAGAAATTGGTAACTGTATTTCTTCACAATTTGTTTTCATTTTTTAATAAAGAAACTGTATGGTGCAAAAGAAGTTCAGTGAAAAAATTAGCCACCTGTGAAAATTTATTTTTTAAAAATAATAGGTTGTCTTCATAGAACAGATTTGACTAGACATGTTTATCTAAGAGGAAAATATTAACACTCATGGAACAAACTCCCACTTGGAAAGAAGAATCAGTGAAAATGCCAATGACTTGTAAAAACCTGATTAGGAAGCAAAAATCCGCACATCAATAAGGGGGAGACAAGGCACGAGCTTTGTAATTCTTTGTCTACTTGGCTAGAAAATTTATCCAGCTGAGAAAAAAATGTCAACTTAGACTATTTGCTTTGAGAAATGTCAGCATACCTTTCACAAAAATGCCTCCAAAGAGTAGTCTGGAAACTCCAAAGGCCACATTCTGTAGACTTCAACAGCTTTTATTTAAAATAATTCATTAACACGTTTTAGCCATTGTGCTGAAAAGAAACACTTGTGTGAGACTCGAAATAATAATTAATGTCATTCTGTAACAGTTTTCATACTATGGCCTTTTTGCTTCCATCTAGCTTTATGCATCTGAAAGTCCGAGCTGACTTAAAATTATGAGCTATAAATAATTGTCTCACTCAGTTTCATCGATTTATCCATGGTAACCTTGCCATAAATATTTTATGATGAAGGAATTAGGACGGGGTTGGTAAGGGGAAGAAGCAAGTATAGGAGAAAACAAGAGGGCAGAAAAAGGGAGACATTGAGGAGCTAGACAAAGACAAAGAAAAAGTAGAAAAGACACAGATCAAATGAAAGGAAAAGGAGAAAGATACCCTCAGAAAACTCAGAAAATTATCAGTCAGGGGTTAGAGATATGAATCCTAGTGAAGCTGTACCAAGTTTCCACTCCAGGGTACCATATTACAAATAAAAGCCCTCTAATCATATATTTTTGCCACTAACAATAATGAATCAGAACTAACAAATTACACCTTGGGAAGCTAATAAGGGCCAGTGCTCTCAGGCAAGATCCATGAGGAGATCCACAATGTTCAGCCCATGTCACTGAATTCACAGGCTTGCAGTGGCCTCGGGTTTTCAGACACTCACCCAGCCTAACTGTGCCATCCCTAACGCAGGGCTGCCTGGAAATGGGGCTTCAGTAGGAGGTTATGCAAACACAGTGAAAAATACTTTCAGTCTGCATAGAGCAGTGACAAATACCTACTCACCACTAAAGGAAGGAAGCACGGTTTAGTCAAATAGAAACAAGCCATTAAATGTGTGGATAAATGTATTTTCCAGGAAAGAATCAACAGTCTTAAGTGTTCCAACATTGACCCACAGAAAGATTTTACATGTTTATTACTTTATCACAAACACATTGAAGCGTACCTGCTGTGTGTGTAAAACTGCTTCCCATTTTATACCCAGAAAGGCTTGTGTTTACAACGAAATAAAACACCTATACACATACAAGTTAACAGATTGACAAACTTCCTTTTAAAGTGCTGTCTTTAACTTGCATTTTTCAAGAGAGGAGCCGCATTTTTCTGACATTCCTATATTGATTTGTGTGGAATACTTGCTACTTTATAAGTGCTCAAGTCATTTTCTGCTGTATACATCCAATTTTGTCAACAATATTTTAAGTTTCCAGTGAATGTTCATTTCAGTCTTCTATTTACTCTGCTATCTCTAAATGTCTCTGCACTGTACAGGGCCAAAATCAATGCATTCGACTAACTGATAACATTTTTACTAAGAAGGACAATACGAAGGAACTGGGAGATGTGAGTACAGGTAGATTTGGTAGTTTAAAGTAAAAGCAGAGCCAGAATTCCCTCTGTCAATCATTCCGCCTACCAGTTTTAGAGAACTAAATGGCCTTATATAAACTGTTACGACATTTCTTCAGTTATATTTGTGTTTTGATCAATTATTCCTTTGTTGCATGCTTATAATTATTTCTTAGAATGAGGTAAAGCCAAAAAAAGAAAACGATGGTAAAGAAATTAATCTATATTATGGATCAATTACATGCTAGGTAAAGGTCTAAATATGCTCATATATTGTTATAATGTTATTAGATTTTTATATATCATTTATTCCTTCTTTTAAAAGGAATCCTGATTTTCCTTTGGGTATCTACCCCTGTCTACCATTACCAAGTACATCAACAGGTATTGAGTACTTCTTGACTGCCAGTGGTCAGTTTGATTTTAAGGGTAATATCCCTTACAGTTTTCAGAGCCAAGAACCCACTCAAGCCACTCAGTTTGCGATGCTTCCCCTTAACAATATCAGTTATATAATAGGACTGTGATCAAAACTAAGGCAGAAGTACAGGAGAGATTTCTGAGGGCTTCCGCTCCCTTTTTTTTTTTTTTTTTTTTCCGGGACCGGGGATCGAACTCAGGGCCTTAGTGCTTAGCGGCAAGCACTTAGCCCACTGAGCTGTACCTCCAGCCCTCTGAGGGCTTCTAGAAAAATGTTCCTTTGTAGTTTGGAGCAAGTGTTTGGAATATACACCTCTTCTTTGAATGTTACAGCAACATTTGGGTGTTAGGGCCATAATTATATAGCCACAAGTATACCAGTGAAAGAGGACTGCACAGTACAGGGTCAAGAAAATAATTTTAACAATGCAGTTAACTCATGACCTCTGTGTGGTACAGTGATTTGACTAGAGTTTTAAATGACTTACGGCATCCCTCCAAATACACTTACCTCATTGCAACCTATAAAACATAAAAAATACATGACACTGCCATCTTACAGCGAACAAACTTAGCTAATATGTACTAAATACAGAGTGTGTGTGTCTCAAAACAACTCTGTGAGGTTGTGCTATTATTCTCATCATGTTACAGACCAGGAAGCTGATGAATGGTAAATAATCATCCCATGATCCATTAAGGAACACATGAAAGAGTACAAGCCTGGGGAAGCCCCACCAGGTTCTCCTTAATACTGTTTCGTTATGCACACGTTTGCCTGCTTTCACAACTGTACTTGCTCTTTGCACAGGAACCCCACAAAAAAGGAAAATTAAGAAGTGCATGGCTGAAAACCAAGCCAAAGTGGTAGTCAATTGTTAGCTTTCTCTTCAGTCTGGAGATTTCTTTCTTGGTCCTCAGCGGTGGAGCTTCTGTATGTGACCCTTTTTTATTTTTAAGACAAAGAAGGAAGAGAGCTGAAATACAGAGAGATGATTTCTTATTAAACTGAAGCCATCTATCCAAAGACTTCTTTTTAGAGTAACAACATCTTGAACAGACCACTGTCTAGTGCCAGTACCTTTGGCAAAACTGAAGACTATGTTCAGAAAAAAAAATTGAATTGAAGGAAATCTGTCACATCAACTCATGGAAACCGAGCAACCAGTTGAATGCAGTTAAGTATGAAATGGAGTTTGCTGACCTCTATTCCCAAGAAGAGGGGCACTGAGCAAGCTCACTCAAGGTACCAGGCTCTCTTCCTCCTACAAGAAAGCTCCGTGGAAAAGAGTCAGTAATATGAAGTTTTGATTTTGTTCTGCCTACTAATTTTTATTTGCCTTCTTATTCTTCTTTTTAGCAGATTCACTCCTGTTTTTATACCATCAATTTCTCTCATTTCTGTTTACATAAAAATAATTTTTATAACAAAATTTTATTTCCATACAGAGATACCTTTTCCTCTAAAATTATCCACCATTATTGAAGGGAGAAATATTCTGTTGTAAGACTCAAGAGAAAACAGTACCAATTATTCTGGATAATATGTCTGTAGAATACAGCAGTGACTTCATCAGGATGTAGGCTTTCCTTTGTTGGTAAATTTTTAATTACATCTTCAATTTCATTGACGATATGGGGTTATTTATAATTTGTATACCTTCTTGATTCATCTTTGGTAATTCATATGTATCTAGTAATCTAGCAATTTCTTTTGTGTTTTCTACCTTTTTAGAACATACATGCTTGAAGTAGGTACTGATGATCTTCTGGATTTCTGCAGGATCTGTTGTGATTTCACCCTTTTCATTCTGAATTGCATGGATTTGACTCCTTTATTTCCATGTTTTGATAAAGTTGGCTAAGAGTTTATCAATTTTATTTAATCTTCCAGAAACCCAGCTCTTTAATTCATTAATTCTCTGATTGTTTTCTTAGTCTCCATTGCACTGATTTCTGCTCTGATCTTCATAATTTCTTCCCTTATGTGTTATTTGGAATTGATTTTCTTTTTCTAGACACGTGAAGGTTCAACATCAGGTTGTTTATTGGAGCTCATTTAGGTTTTCTGATATGGGGGTTCACTGCTATAAATTTCCATCTTAGGACTGTTTCCCCTGAGTCTCATAAATTCTAATATGTTGTATTTGTGTTATTATTTAACTGTAGAAACCAATTTCTTATTTGATATAATCTGTGACCCACTATTTTTTCAGAAGCCTGTTATATGATTCCATGTGTTTATAAAGCTTTCATGGTTTCTCTTATCATTGATTTTCAGTTTCATTGTACTATGATCTGATAATCTACATGGGATAATTTTAATTCCTTTGCATTTACTTAAGCCTTTTCTATGAGTTGGTATGCAATCTATTCGGAGGATGTCCTATGTACAGCTAAAAATAATGTCTATGTAATGTTGTGGGGTAGATCACTCTGTGGACATCTAATAAATCCATTTGTTCAAACATTTGGTTCATTTCTTTGTTGATTTTTGAAGAACTAATGCCACTACTTCTCAAGCTCTTTAATGAAACTGAAAGGGAAGCAATATTTCCAAAGTTATTCCTGGAAGCAAGCATTACCCTGATTTCAAAACCTGAGAAGGATCTAAAAAACTATAGGCCAGTCTTCCTAATGAACATAGTGACAAAAATCCTTAATAAGACACTGCAAAAGAGAATACAGAAAATCATTAAGATTATACACCATGACAAAGTAGGATTCATCCCAGGGATGCAGGGATAATTCAACATATGCAAATCAGTAAATGTAATGCACAATAACAACAGAACCAAGGATAAAAATGAGATTATCATTAAATAGACACAGAAAAAGCATTTGACAAACTCTCACAACCATTCATGATGAAAAAAACCTACAAAAAATTGAACTAAATGGTCTTTATCCCAATCTGATAAAAGCCACCTATGACAAACCAATAGCCATCATAATACTAAACGTTATAAAAACTAAAAGATTTCATTCCAAATTCAGGAACAAGACATGATGTCTATTATGACCACTCTTATTCAATGTAGTTATGGAAACATTAGCCAGAGAAATTATACATGAGAAAGAAATGAAAGAAATAAAGACAGGAAAGGAACAAGTTAAATTACTTTTATTTGTGGATGACATGATACTCTACATAGAAGACCCCAAAATCCCCACCTAAAGACTTCTACATTTAATAACCAAATTCTGTAGCATAGCTGAATACAAAGTCAGCACTAAAAGTCAATTCTGGACACAATTTAAAAACTCACTGAGAGAGAAATTTGGGAAGTGACACCTTTCAGAATAGCATCCAAAAAAAATGAAATACCTAGGAATCAATCTAACATAAGATATAATAGACCTTTACATTGAAAACAACAGTACTGTGAAAAAGGCGATTGAAGAGTATATCAGAAAAATGTGAAGATATCCCTTGCTCTTGGGTAGAAAAAAATCAATATAGTGACAATGGCCATATGTCTAAAATTGTTATAAAGATATAATGCAATTCTGATCAAAATTCCAATGGCATATCTCACAGAATTAGAGAAAACATTCCCAAAACTCATATGGAACCAGAAGAAACCTAGCATAGCAAATGCAGTTCTGGGTAACAAAGGCAAGACAGGGAGCATCACAATTCTGACTTTAAAGTATACTACAAAGCTACAGTGATTAAAAGAGCATGATACTGGCAAAAAAGACATAGTGATCTATAGAACAGATCAAAAGATGCAGAAACAACACTAGATATACTCAACTATCTTATGTTTGACAAATGAGCCAGACACTTTAACTGGAAGAAAGCTTCTTTAATAAATGGTGCTGGAAAAACTGGCTTTCTCTATGTTCAAGATTAAAAGTAGACCCATATCTTTCACCAGGAACTAAACTAAAATTGAAATGGATGAAAGATCTAGATGTTAAAACAGAAATGCTAAATCTGCTGGAAGGTGGAAGTGGTATACATTTCTATCTTGAACACATTGACTCTTGAAGACGTTGGTATAGACAAAGACTTTATGAACAAAACCCCAATCACACGGGAAATATTACACTTGTTAAAATGCTTTTGTACAGGAAAAGAAACCACCAACAGAGTGAAGAAACAACCTACAGTGTGGGAAATAATGTTTGCCACCTGTTACTAGGACAAAGACTGATATCTAGAATACATAAGGAATGCAAATAATTCAGATCCCCCAAATTTAAAGAGCCAATCCAAAAATGGGCATCTGAAGTGATTAGACACTTCTCATATGAAGAAGTAGAAATGATAAATAAATATATGAAAAAATGGTCAGCATTACTAGTCATTCAAGAGATGCACATTAAAAACACTGAGATTCTAGCTCACTCCAAAAAGAAAGGCTGTATTCAAGAAATCAACCAATAACTGTCGGTGGGGTTGTAGGGAAAAAAGAACCCTTCTCTACTGTTGGTTGGAGTGTACATTGGTGCAACCACTATGGAAATTAGTGCGGTGATTCTTCAAAAAACTAAAAATAGAGGTTGCATTTGACTTACCTATTCCCCTTCCTGGTATCTTCCCAAAAGACTTAAAAGTATCAAACCTTAGCTATATATGCACAACTGTGTTTATATCCATACATTTTGTAATAGCTAAACCTTGGAAACAACCCAAATGCCCATCAACTGATGAATGAATAAATATGGTTTTTTTGAATAAAATTGAGTACTACTCTGCCATAAATAAGGCTAAGCTTGAGACATATCTATCTACATAGATGCGCCTTAAGACCATACACTTAAGTGAAATAAATCAGACAAGCATGTTTAAATAGTGCATTTTTTTCTCTGTTGTAAGAAACTAAAAGTGTAAATATGGACCAAAATGTATAACAGATATTTAAGAGGGAAGAAAATACTACATAAGAGGGTAACAAAGTAGGGGGAGGGAGAAGAAAGAAAAGAAGAAGAAGAAAAGAGTAGAAGGGAAAAATGGAAAGAAAGCTTTTGTAAAAAAGGAGAGGAAGAGAGACTGGAGGAAGGGAATGTAAAGAAGAATCAAAATATATACAGGTACAAATTCCCCATGATGAATGTTATCATTACATATATCTAAAATGTACCAATGAAATAGAAAAAAACTCATAAATAATACGTCAGTTACTAACCATATCATTTATAGTCATGCCTACTATAACTACTGTAAGGAAAGCAACTTTATAAGCTTTTTGTTATTTCACAAGGTGCCTGTAAATTTCAAAGCAAACCATGAGTGGATTCTAAAAGAGTATTTTCTTATCAAATAAAATAAATGTAACAGACTACACTTGTTAGAAATTCAAGCACTGCAGACAAAAACATGGCTGTGCTACTCATTAGGGAAAAGATATAATGTCACTATTTCATCTTTTCACCTATTAACTGAACAAATATTTATTGAATGCCAACTGTCTACCCAAGTACTCCATGCTGCAGGATTGTGTTTGATAAAGGGTTAGGCATGACCCAGGTATATAGGATAATGGAAGGCAGTCACCAAAAGCTTCAACAAAGCAATATACATGAAAGACAAACTGCACTATGTGCTAAATTATCCACTTAACTCCTTACTTTCACCTCTGAATTACATTTTGCTTTAAGAGGTTTGACAACGGGAAGAAAGATTACCTAAGTCTCAAGTGACAAAATCTCTTTTATGCCTATTCCTTGCTATAAACCTCACAGAGTGATATACAGTCCTATTTAAAATTCATTTTCAGAATGATTATGACTTAGAGAAAACATGGAAATGAATGAAAGGTATTACTACTGCTAATAATGTGGCATTCTGCTTTGCTAGACACAGAGCATTTATTCCTGTCAAATAGAATCTTATTTATCTTCCTAAATTTTCTCATATAAAATGATGAATATTCATCTGTGATATTTATGGAATTAATATCTTTCAAAATTACCAGTTCACCAAAGTTTGCTGCCAGTTGGGCCAGGAGACAAATTTGTTATCAGGTTCACGGTCAAAGTCATTCACAGAAGCAAATAACTGAAGTAGCGCTCACCTAGTCATTGCTACTTAATCAAAATCGTCTCCTCCCCCAATTTCTCGATAGTTAGTAAGCATTGGAAATAAGTTCCAAGCCCAGATCTGGATGCAGCCAAATATAGTGAAGAGTGGATGCTTTACTTCATTCTTTTGATTGAAAAATGGAAGGATTACTTATGAATTTTCAGTGGAAAATGAGAACAGGCTAGAGAGTTGTTTTCTCAGGTAACAAGGGAAGAGAACTTCACAGGAATACATGAGTAGTCTTCAAACATTGATCTTCAAGGGACCAGCGTGCACAGCAGCTGGAAGTTTAGGCTCCTACTTCATTTGCTCCTGGTCTCTGTCCTCATGTTTCTATCCTGCCACTGCTGCCTACCTTTGTATTTGTTTCAGCTTACCTTCTCTGTCAGCTCAGATGCCTCTGCCTCTACTTTGTTGACTATTTTTTACCCATGGTATGTTCTCATTCATCACTGTTCTAATTCAAAATTTAGACTGAATGCAATCCATCCCAACCTCTTTTTCCTGACATCATCACGTCCTGTGAGTTTCTATGATGCTATATATCTAACTTCTTGATTGGCTTTGACAATGGAGATTGCACAGGATTTGGGAATTTGCAGCCAAATAACAGCAAACATTGTTCATATGTGTTGCTCTACAAGAGGGGCTTTGCGAGACTTCACCTTACAAAAGCTGTGAGAACGTCAGTCAGTAGCTTTGAGGTGTTTATAACAGAGATAACAAAGTATCTTCCCTGTAAGTCTTCCACACCAAATAAATTCGTTTCTGTATCTAAAGGAAATAAGTTAAAATACATTTCAACTGCGACAAACAGAAATTAAAAATATGGAAATCAGAGTAGACCAGAGAGTGTTCTAGGCACATCTATTCTGCCCGATTTAAACTGAGCATAACCTTAGCTCAGGCTATTACTTAACAAATGCATAGCCAGGCAACACAGTGCATGCCTGTGATCCCAGCACTCAGGAAGCTGAGGCAAGAGGATCCCCAGGAGTCCAAGGCCAGCCTGAGTTGAGAGTGAGACCTTGTCTCAAAAAGTTTCTGATCAAACCTTAAGGTTAAAAGATGCTCTGTGTCAGCTTTAGCTAGAGACTTTTCAATAACATTTATGAAGTGAACAGCAGTGCTAAGGTTGCCACTCTGGAATTGGGCTGAAGTGGCCTGAATTCTGGTCCAATTCCCAATACTTTCTTGGGAAAAGAGTTAGTGGAAGTTAATTTCTCTGACATTCAATCTTCTTACACAAAAATGGGTACAATAATAGCACCCACCTCATAGAATTTCTGAAGGACTGACTGCAACATTGGTATAAAAAGTTAGAACAAAGCCTGAACAGTAACTGTCAGTAGGTGCTATGATTGTTATATTTAAGGCTCCTGCTATGTGCTCCAGACCTGTAATTTCATTTGAATCATCCTAACATCCCTCCTGGGAAAGTATTATTATCTGTCTTTGACAGAGAAGGTGGTAGATCTGGGACTGGAATTAAATTTTGCACAAGAACTTCCAGGCCGATGATTTGCAACTTTGTAAAAGCATCCTCTCAAATCGGAGATTAGACCTTAAGTTATGATCCCACACCAAGGAAGAAAGGGGAGTTGAGTTTTGGAATGAGCAAATGACTTTTTAAGAATTCAAAATTATATTCCCACAGTGGCATTAACACTTGACAACCTTAATGCTCCACAACCTAAAACCCCTGCTTAATTCAACAGATGAGGACTAATGGCAGTGCAAAGGCAGCCACAATGCAGATTCTTAGAGTGCATAAAAAGCATCTGCTTCCCCATAATGTCTCCATGAATCATTATGACAGACAGAAATAAAGCCAGTGCATGTCAGTGTATAGCTGATGCTGCTTTTCTGCTCACAAGGCACAGAAGTTAATTATTATGAACAGATGTGCTTAGATTGGACAAGAATTTATACCCCATAAAATTCAGCATGGACTAAAACAACACAATATGCTTGGTGCATTTGTATTTCTTGCGTGGCTGTTGAAAAGGATACACTGCTTGCTGTCTCATGGTGTGCTGGTGAAGGTCCTTGAGAGCCTGGATTCCATATTGCCAACTACTCCGCATATATTTGAAAAATACACTTTGCGGGTTGAGATGACCACATTGCTTCATTATCATAGCACCTGTGGTTCGTTAGCCCAACTCTAATGGTACCACACTAATGACACCAGGATTATAGGTAGTTTCCCCAGTTGGAAAATTATTTATATTCAGTATTGTTGCAAGCCATTCTTATTTCTTCTGGAATAGATGACCAGAAATGTATAGGCAGATTCCTTAGTATCAATACAATACTTCCATAGTAGATCAGAAAGCATGTACATGATTTTCATATATAAAGCACAAGGTATGGAAAAATAATTTTTAATTAAATTCAAAAGATACTTGAGATTTTATCCACTTCAATATCCATTAAAGGTCTATAGTATCCAAAGAAGTTGAAAAAATTTCTTTCTACACTATCTAGAACTTGCCCTGTCCAAGAGATGCTATCCTCTATATTACAGCATTGGATCAGTTTTAAAATGGAAAGAGTGTTTTCCATCAGGCTAATGAAGACAAGGGTGGTTCTTCAATGTGAGTGTTAAATGTGGCCCAACTCCTCTGTGAAGACCTTGTTTAACTAACTTCACTCATGTCACTGCTACTTTATGGCATAAATGTTACTATTTACCATTTCAAAGATGAGATACTTAAGGCTTAATGAAATTAAGTGATTTTCCTGGGCACATACAAGTGCATGGAGTCTCCATGTGATCCCCACCCCCTACTACTTGGCTGTGTTGCACTGGAAAGCTAGGAAAAGAAAAGAAGAATTCTGTCAACTGCAGTTGGCTTCACAGAGAAAGTGCCATTGGATCTGAGTTTTGAGGATGAAAGATTTCATCAGACAGAGAAGAAGAGGAAGGGCATTCAAGGTAAAAGAAAAAATAACTTGGTCAACGTCAAGGTCAGAAAGGAATTAATACATTTGCTGATTTGAATAGATTGCTTTTCAGTCTCCCTTTGTAAGCATTTTTTGAATGGTTAGTGGGTTCACAGTTTAGCCTGCAGGCAAAAAAAATTAGAATAAAACTTATCCTTTCCTTTAACTATGAAAAGTATGACCTTGAGCTTGGGTACAAGTAGAATCCTGCTGCTAGCATATATATTATAGTCATTTCCTGCAATGGCCCACATTGACAGAAATTAGCTCAGAACTCATATGCCTTTATGAAAGACATTCACTGTTACTACCTTGATCAAAGACTAATAAACTCACTGCAAGTGTATGATTTCAAAACTGTTATACTTTCCAACAAACTTAGATTTTTCTATTTCAAGAAAAGGGAAAATACTTTTCTTGATGTACTATGACACAGCAAGCAAAAATGGTAAACAGTGCTGTGCTATGTAATATAGTACATCAATATATAAAGTAAATATAAATAATGTCAGAACATGTAAACAGTGTCACACAGTTATGATATATTTATACATGTGCAAGGTCATCTATTAAAGAAGGACATTGACTAAATAAGAGTTAATATTAGGCAGCATATGCAGCTAATAACAGAAACCCAACTATGGCAGCCTAAATTCACAAAATGGTCTTCCAATTTTATTCTCTCACAAAATAAATCCAGTTGTGGTGGTCCAAGGAAAACAGAGCAGCCTCCCCGGGCTCTTTCCCTCTGCTCTCTAATCCACAGTGGGTGTCCTCCTTCTTCAAGGCTGCAGAAAGGCAGCTGGAGCTCAAAATAGTCTCTTCTAGGAGACAGCCCAGAGGAAGGGGAGGGCGAGCTGAGTGTGACCCATTTAAACGTAGTGCCCAGAGGCTCTGTCCAATAATTTCTCATTGAATCTCACTGTATCTAGCTCCAAGGAACTCTGGGAGGCAATGATTCAGTTTTCAAAGCTGGATGTCACCAAAGTCAAGCTTCTATTGTTAGAGTACAAAGAAAATTAACATTGTACAGGCAAGGAGAAAAATCTAAGCTGATAAATAACCTAAATTAGACTTATAGAAAAACAGCAATAAGAGATACTCTCTATCTTTAAGGGTGCTTTTGCACACTGCAAACATCAACCAAGAGCCAATCAAATGGCAGTGGCCCAGCTGTAGGCATGTACACATTGTTACACGTGAACTGCCACTCTACCATTCACCTAAGAAGAAATCACACTTTTTGTCAAGAGCTTTTTAAACTACTCTTCTGTGGCCATAGCAGACAAAGTAGCAAAAGGATTCAGCTGCGTCATCTTGTGGTGAGGATAACTGCCATGCGCAACTGTGGTCATCACAAGAAGAAGAAAACCAGTGCACTACAGAACATGCTGAAGACAGGGAAAATGGTCCACAGAAACCAAAAGATAAGCACCCAGCTCATAAGCTCTGAATGGGTGTCTTGTGACATTGTGAACGAGTACTCTGAATGGTGGAAATTCAAGATGTTAGCCTCTGAGGAGGAGTGGAAGACTTGAAGCTGGAGGTGGATATTGTGTTACAGATCACATGAAAGAAGACGAGGGAGACGCATGAGTTGCTCAAGATAGGCAAGAAGAGCAGAAAGTAAAAAAGAACATTTTTGAAAGCCACATGGATGTGCTATCATTGCAATCACATTAACGAGAAAATGTTAGTTCTTGGAGCCACTATGTGTCTTTCATAGAAATGTGCACATATAGTATGCCCATTTTAACATTTCATTTCATTTTGTTTTGTTTTCAAAACTTCTAATTTGAAGAGTAGTGATCTTCATGGATTCACAGTGCTCAAAGAAGTACCTTGTAGGAGGTGTTACAGACTCAGCAGAGATTATAAGACCAGAAACAGTAAGACAAGTGACTTCCATTACAAAGTTCTGCCTACTGAGTCTTAATTTTAGATACGTTACAAATTATAGCTGTACATTGTGATGCAACTCAGTATTTATAAAATTCTTTGAGAGAAGCAGGATTTAAAGATGGGAAGAGCAGGGGATAGAAAGGTAGGCAGATGAAACTGAAAGGTCCACAGCTGTTAAGTATGGAGACAGGTTTCAAACCCATATCATGGCTTCCAAACCCTGCGCTGCTGTGGTAGAAAGGAGTACAAAGGTAAGTAGTACTGAATCCTAACTTTCCAACAGTACTGTTGTTCAGTCTGTGACCCGCTTTGTCTGTCTGCCAGCAAATTCACTTTTTTTAACTTGGAGGAGGGCGAATAGTACCATGATTCCCAATGTGATGTGTTTGGAGTGTGTTTGGCAGTGTGGGGCCATGTGGTTATAGGACTTGGGCTTGACCAATGAAAGCAGTGCTATGTGGTTCAAGGATATGACACCAAATCAGGACATTAAGTGTCAGTTCCTAGACTTTTGCTGTGATCTTTGCAAAGGAAAAGTCCTTGTTGTCCTGTAGAACAGGCAGCCTGGACCAGGAAGTACCTCCTCATGCATGGGGAGAGCCCATGTATAAAGCCAATATTAAAGAAGTAAAGCCAAGTGGAAAACCCCTGTCCAGATGACATCATTTGCAATCCCAGATATACTTCATGTATGCAGCAGAACCTACACCCTAAAGTTTTCAATTATAAGTCCTTTGCCTTGCCCATTAGACTAGACTTTGGGTTATATGCTCTATTACTTAAATAGAAACAATCTTGGTTAATAAAGTTAGTTCACAGAAAATAAAAAATATGAGATGATGGTGTGATATAATAAATGCTGTTTAAATGAGAACTCAGGCAGTGAATAACTGTGTAACAGAGCACCAGTAATTTTAGAGGTCAAGCATTGGGTTTTGGGACAATCTGGAATTTTTTACCCCCTCTGTAGATATGTATGGGTAAACATTGATCAAAATGTTCTGGAGTCATTATAGTTTATTTATTTTGCCTTAATATCACTTTATCCTCTAAAGCAGGAGTCTAGTTATTATGTTTCATAAGGTGCCTCTTACAGAAAATATAGTCACATTATACCTTTATAAAAGTTTACAAGAAATAGGCTCATTTTACAATATCAAGAACCTCTTTTTGAGCACCTCGCATTCATAAATATGCCTTATTTTAGTATATGAAAGGATTTGATTGCTTATTGAATTCTTGGGAAAATAAAAATAGATCAGAAAACTACCATGTAGGATATTTTCATGTAAGTGATAAAAATTATACCGTTCAATCTCCCACAAGGATTAAAAGATAAGAATAACGAAGATACACAAAAATTTTAAATCAATGTCACCCAAGTAACACTGTCAGCTGCATCCATAGAGCAGTTTAATACTGTGAATAAGAATCACATTACAAATGATTCATGCTCTAAACTCTATGCATCTCTCACCGTGCCTATACTTGTACTCTTGAAATACAGACTATGTAAGAACCTACCACACCAGAAAGTCTTAATGATCCACTGGGGGTACTCAATTTATCTGATGCCATCAAAGTCAATGATTATCATCCTACGGCTCTTACTGTCCCCTCCCCCTACTCTGCACATCCAGTTCACATCACACACCCTAACCAGAGCTTCTTCCCAAGGCATAGCAGTCCTTTAGATGATTAACTTGTATAGTCCTAGAACTTTTTTCAATACATTAGAAAACATTATGTGAAAACGTGGGATATAGGGAGAAAATCTCAGGGAAACTGCTAGAACAAATTTTGAGTAACTATCTTTGGTCAAATGTGAGTTAATTTTTAACATAAAAATGAAGATGTAGGCATTCTGTTAAGACAAATAACCATCCACTATGTCATAACTTCTTAGTCTTATGAATTCATCTGAAGCTACCATTTGTAGTCATTTCTCCCTACATTTGTTAATCAAAGACTATAATATATCTTTGCTATAATTTCCACAGATTATCTTATTGAAGTGTCTTACAAAAGTAAAAACTCTAAGACGATAGCAAATGAATACAAAATATGCATGATACTATCTTAAGTTAATGCAAAAATTTAATAAATGAATGCATGTATTTATAGATGGAAGTGTAAATATATAAATTTCTAAAAACAAATATCAAGTAAAATATTGTTTTAAAATTCTGCAACAAGCACTGAAGGATGTCTAATAATTTTTTAAAACATATGTAAATAATGTTATGATAAATACAAAGGGGGAGCAGCTCTACAAAAATACACAATAACAGTTTAACATCTATAATGTATAAAATAACTTTTAAACTGGAGAGAAAGACAAGACAGTTTATACAAAAATGGGCAAAAACTTTGACTGATATTGAAAGAGAAAACAGTTGACTGAGGAGTGCCAGCAGTAAAAGACATTTCTAGTGACAAATACTAAAAATATTTAGTAGATCTGATACTAGTTAAAATGGTGTTTCATGTGGTGGTTAATATAATTATACAATGTTTCTAATAGCCTATCTGTAAATATTTACTCAAAATTTTAAAATTTCACGTTCTCTGGCTTAGCAATTTCACTTAAAGTAGGTCCTACAGGTAAAAAGTCAGCAGAGTCGTAGTTCTGTGCTATTTCTTATATCACCTATTATGAGACTTTATCATAATATAATATTTAGAATTTAGAAATATTAAGCTGGAGATATAGTTCAGTGAAATAAGCGCCTGCCTGGCAAGTGCAAGCTCCTGAGTTTGATCCTTGGTGCTGCAAAAAAAAAAGAATTTAGAAATATCATAATAAAATTATATTTAGAAACATTTAGAAATGATACTTAGAAATATAATGTTTTCTCAAAAATTCTAATGCAACAATGGATTTTTTAAGAAATATGTAATTGTTGTATAATTGTAAATAAAGTAAATTGCATTTTGAAAGCTAGGAAAATTATATCATCAAAGAAATTAGCTGCTTACTTGCCCCTGTACATTGAAAACTATGCATTAATGTGCTGATGGAACCATTTAAGTGTATGATATGTCAAGTATTTGTAATGACTCTGAATGAAATCTAAATATGCCTTTTTAAATGTTGCATGCTACATGTGATGGTTCTTCAACACCTCCAAACTTCCCACATATGTTCCAAAAATGTAATTCTTCTCACTAGATCTCTTGCTTGTAGGTGAGAGAAGTCTAGAGAGAGATTAAGGTGAGCTGGAACCTGATTAGGCAGCTCCAAGCCAGTACATATCCTCACACACTATTTGGAAATGTTCCCTCCCTTACTCCTTTTTATCTTCTCTGCAATGGCTCCTGCAAACAGAGCAGAGCCATCGTTAGGGCTGAGGAAAATGTGTAGGGGTGAACACCCATGTATGCACCACCTAACAGAAGGCTCTAGCCTCTGGGAGGTGTGAATCTAGCACCTGGAGGAGAGGATAGGGAGAATTCTCAATTCCTCCTTCCATTACACCTCATCCATGCTTCAGAGATGAGATCACCCAGAAGGATTAATAAAGAGCCTGTATGTCAGGAAATAGTTGCTCTCTTTCCATCCCTATACCCACAGGACTGTTTAGCAACTTCTTTGAATGACCTTTAAGACATTAAGAGCTCCCAGAAAGGGACACAGCTGTCAATCAGCAGCTACAATTGTGCCACCAAGCTAATAAACACAAACACCAAAGGCCTTCATTTTTTTTTTTTTTTTTTTTTGCGGTACTGGGGATCGAACTCAGGACCCTGCGCTTGCTAGGCAAGCGCTTATTCCACTGAGCTATATCCCCAGCCCCAAAGGCATTCTTGATAAGTCCTAAAATACTTGTTAATCCTACAGTCTCTTCTGTGATGAATATAATTTATGTTTGGGCAATACAAATCCAATATATTCCTAGTAGTGTCCAAACCATACACAAAATAAAAAACAAGTACTAGTGGTGCATGTCTTTTTGCTTTGTTTTTACTTTGGGTGGGAATATCTGTGTGACTTCTCAAGCGTGGAAGCCAGAAAGCACTGAAAGAGTCACCTTTCACACACAGTCCTTGACCTTCCCATTTCTACCCTGAAATAAATGATCCTGCAGTGTGTCCAAAGTACTCCCTAGCTTTTCTAATGCACAGGCCTTCAGATGGTACATGAAAATCACCTTTGGGACAAGGAATGAAGTGCAATTGATATTGATTCAGAGTTTCAGCTCATCCCCGAGTTGTCAAGACATGTTTCTAGAACATTTGATATCTTACTTGTTCTTTTCCCACTTGTGACTGCCTAAGGCTTCATCTCACTGTGGGGGTCTAGGAGTCACTGCAGCGGAAGGTGGTCTGTGAATGGAGGAGCTAAACAAAGTGTGCCCCCAAGCTGCTGGTAGCTCCAATGTTGAAGGCATTATTAATTCCAAAAGTCAAGCCAAAATCCACATTTATATAGAGTCTGCACATGCTGTTAAACATGAAAGAGCTGCTGACCCCTCCCCCCAGTTCTTCCCTTTCAGGGATTTGTGTAGTTTCTAAAGCTACTACAAAGCTTCATGTTCAAACTAATTCTTCATGTTCAAACTAATCAACATAAATGAACAACCAAGATTTCTAAGACATATATGGAAAACCAACATCAACATCTGAATAGAAAATGGCCAAGATGAACACAGATTATGAAAATTACAGAAGAGAATTTCAAGAATTTAAATCTCATGCTCAAAGATTAATAAATGTAACTGAGGGAGTGCTACGGATTAACCTGTTTTTCACACATGCTAGGCAAGCACTCTGCTACTGAGCTATAGTTCTAGGAATGCGCCTGTCTTCAAAAGGGTTGCTACTAGAAGAAATTGCATTCTATCTACTAATGTGTTTCCTATTTTATCTTTTGGAATGGGGAAAATTAGAAAATAATATTTCTAAACTATGAAAAACCTGGTATTTACAAACATTACATTTACATTTTTAAAATAGAGTAGAATTAGATATGGCTCCTGGCAGAGCACTTTTCTAGAATGTTCAAAGTGTTGAGTTTGACTCCCACCACAGGATTTTGAGAAAAAAAAAATCAGTGCTACAGAAAACATAGAATACAAATGGCTGAAAACCAGAGAGATGATCTGGACAATAAAAACATTTCAAAGGACAAAAGAATATAATAATATGAGAACAAAACAGGCCTTCAAAAAACAAATATAGAAGATACATCTTCTATATATTTCTGCAGATATCACCAAAAACGAATAGAAAAAGTATGGAAATAATATAATTGTTTTTCAATGAAGGCAAATGTAATTCTTAAAATTTTGTGCAATAATGATACAGCAAGAATTAAAATAATCATAATAGTAAATTATAATAATTTATAAAAATAAATTTATAATAATTTGGAAGTTTATTTCCTTTGCTGTTAATCTGATGACTGGCCTCCTTGGTACTACATAGCAGCTTCTACAAATGTTCTACCTTCCCATTTATCTTTTTTAAACCTCCTGTCCTGCGCCAAGTTGTGCTATTAACTCTCGCACAAAATTCACCTTCTCCAGGATATCCTCCTAACCAAGGTCAGAGACAAGAGACATGAATTTCAATTCATCCTCATGCAGTCCCATCAATGGTGCATCCTTTCTCATCTACTTGTGATATCTCTTCTTGACTATCTGCCCTCCAGACTGCAAGTCTTAGCACCAAATGCACAGACAGCAACCTGAGAGTCAGGTGGAACAATCTGGCCAATTATAACAAATTCATATCTTACACTGGTTCTGCTTCTGCAGTTGATCCCCACTTATAAATACAAAGACTGTCTCATTGGAATAATACTTGTGGCATGTCACATGTAGGAAAATAATTTTAAAGCTCAATCAAACTGTCACTTCAGTTTGAAGGGAAAATAAAATCATTTTTGAACACAACAAAAATTTATCACCTCAGTATCTCTGGAAAATAACCCATAAAAATTAAGTATGATCCAATAAAAAAGGAAAAGAACTACATATAAGTTCAAATCTTGTATTATAATCACATACCAGGTGTACACAGCCCCCAAACAGAATTCACCATTAAGCAATCACTATCATCAAAATTCAGGAAGCAAGCTAGGCTTGGTGATTCACACCTGTAATCCCAGCATTCTAGGAGGCTGAGACAAGATGATCAGGAGTTTGAGCCCAGCCTGAGAAACCTAGCACTTTTGATTTGTCTGAAAATAAAAAACAGAATTGAAAAGTATCTAGGTCTAGATAAGATACTTGTGGGTCACACCTCAAGACAAAAGACTAAAGGCTAAAAAGGTATCTGGGACATATTTATTTCAGTACAAAACTCCTGGATTCAAAACCCAATACTAAGTGTTAAACTGAGTAAATAATACTATGTAACAATAAAATTCAAGCTGTCAAGAAACGTATGTATCTAAACCAAGGCTTGCATGATCATTGTCATTGTTACAGTTATTACAGAAGTTGTGAAATGTTAAAATTTGTGCTCACATAGATAAAATCTATCTCAGTGTAGAGGCATTAACTTCAAGTCTACCGAAACAGAAAGAAATATATACATCACTTTCGGTGGGAAAGAACAGAGTCATTGTTCATAGAGGAAACAAGCAAATTGTGGTGTTACATGGAACAACTACCGCATGTATGTAGAGTTTTCTAAAGAACTAAAAGTATATATACACTAATGAGGAAACAGAATAGGCTGGAACAGACCTGCTGAGAATATAAAGTTCAGTGTGGTTTGGAATTTGATTGAATTTATAATATGTATTAAGTACAATAATTATTAGATGACGCATTATTTTGTCATGTGTAGAAATTTCCCCTTTAAATCAATTTGTTGCTATTTTACAATCTGGACTTACACATGAAAAAGTACTCTCATTTTAAAAATGAATGTGAGTGCAATAAGGTAAGAGTTTCACCAGCACTGATGGTTACTACAACTCACTTGTAAAATTGTACCTATTGTATAGTCAATGCTTAATAGATATTTCTTGAAGTTTTACAAATCAGGAATATTTAATTTTGTGTTTGGATATCAGAGGTGCATTTAGATATTTAGGAGAAAATTGATCAATTATTATTAATGAAGGTAAATGTGTGACCATTAAGAAAAACACAATTAAAACTAAAATATCAGTGCTAACTTCTTAATATAGCTCTTCTTTTAATTGAAACAGTGTAAACTTTGAGGACAATGTAATACTTTAAAAACAAAACATGACATTTGAAGTTTAATAATTTTATTGCTCATTTCTATTTCACTTTGTTTTGTTAAATACATGTGAATAAAATACATTTTCAAATAAAACTGTCAATCTTTATTTTTTATTATTATTCAGTTATTTATTATTACACACTATTTTGTTGCAAGTATGTTCACATCCTTCTATTAACAGTGGGGGAAAAAATCCAGGTGTGGTCACACACACACCTGCAATCTCAGCACTAGGGAAGCTGGAGGAGGAGGATTGCCATGAATTTGGGGCCAGCCTAGGCCACATAATGAATTCAAGATCAGACTGGACTACATAGTGGACCCTGTCTCAGAAAACAAACAAACAAAAAATATAAACATACAATAAAATGTCCAACATCAGGGATTGGTTAGCTAACTTATGATATTTCTATGTAGTGCAATACCATACAATCATGAAAAATTGTATACTACAAACAAAAAAAATTAGTGAAACAAAAAAATGTAAATTTAATATGGAAACAAATGATGAATAGCTTTCCTACTCTCAAATGTAAATAAGTTAGAGAAGATCCCATTTAAAATAATTTTAAAAGATCATAAAATATGTAGGGGAAAAAGTGCAACCAGAAGTGTAAGAAACCCACATGAAGGAAACTTTAAAGTACTTATGAAAGACACAAAGCTAAATCTGAATAATTGGAAGTCACGCTATGTATTTGGATAAGGAAGCTCACTATCATGGAGATATAAGTTCTCCAAAGTGAGTCTATTCATTTATTCTAATTCTTTTTTTGGGGGGGGCAAGGTGAGCATCATTTGTTTGACAAACATACCACCCTAATTCAAAATATTAACATTAATAGACTGTGACTGTGAGATATGTAAGAACTATCTATATCTTTTTGCATTTTTCTACAAGCTTGAAACTGTTATAAAATCTTTGTTTTAAGGAAAGTCAGGGCAATATTTTGAAATATAAAATTGTTTAAATCATTCCTTCTTTATATCCTGTTGTACAATATGTTTATAATAAAGTCCTTTAACAGGATTTAAAAAAAAAATTTTTTTTAAATAAAAGAAGGAAAACATTAACAGACAGACATTCACTTATAAAACAGCATTAGAACAATGCAAGCAATACAGAGTTACAGACAAAGTAGAAGGAAATTATCAATGGTTGTTGTGTTACGTATTGATATCTTCAAAGTGGTTTCTCAAGAGAACAGTAGATAGAATATGCAAGATTGACCAAATAATTAATCATTAACTGTTCCTTTCAGTGAAGCAATAGAAGTCAGTAGTTCAACTATGTTAGCTATTCTGTCCATACATGAATAATTTCCCTTTATACATACCTAATTTCCTCTTTCCTTTCTCTTTTCACTCATCCCAGTTGCTCTTTACTTTTGAGCATGTTCATTTCAGTTCACAGTGTCTGTCCTATCTCCTAATTTTCATTCATTCTTTCAGGTTCTTACACTAGTGAGATAATACATTACTTACAGATGCAGGGCTTGTTTATTTCACTTATGAATATGGTCTCTAGTTGTGACCGTTTATCTGTAAAAGCCTCGAGTTTATCTTTCTTCATAGCTGAGTAATATTCCATTATACAGAAGTACCACAATTTTTTTATCCATTCCTCAGTGGATGGACATCTGTGTTGTTTCCACAATTGGGCAATTACAAATTGCACTGCAATAAACATGGGTGCACATATATCATTGTGATGGGTGCACATATATCATTACAATGTTTTCAGATCTTCTGGGAAAATACCCAGAAGAGGAATGGCTGGGTTCAAATGAAGCTCCAGACCTAGTTTGTTGAGGAATCTCCAAACTAATTTCCACAGTGGTTTCACCAGTCTGCATTCCCAGGGCAGTGGAGAAGAGCTCCTGTTTCTCCACAGTCTCGCTAGCATTTGTTATTGGTTGATTTCTTAATGCTAGCCATTCTTACTGGGGTGAAATGAAATCTCGGTGTTGTTTTAATTTGCGTTTCTTGAATGACTAACAATGTTGAACATTTTTTCATGTATTTATTTGCCATTTGTATTCCTTTATCTGAGAAATGTATGCTCATCTCAGAGATTTTGGATTGGGTCTTTGAATTGGAGGGGGAAGGGCTGGTGTTTTTTAATTCTTTATATGTTCCAAATAGAAGACCTAAGCCCAAAGCCCAATGCCCAAAGAAGGGAGGGGATTATAAAGATCAGGGCAGAAATTAGTGCAATTGAGACAAAGAAAACCCTACAAAAAATAAATGAATCCAAGAGCTGGTTCTTTGAAAGAATAAAGTTGATAAATCACTAGCAAATCTTATCAAAAAAAGAAAGGAAAAAACTCATATCCATGCAACAAGGAATGAAAAGTATGAAATCACTACAAATCCTACAGAAATTCAAAAGATCATTAATACCTACTTTGAAAATACTTACTATGATAGCATAGAAAACTCAGAAGAAATGGACAGATTCCTACAAACGTGCAAATTACCAAAGTTGAATTAAGAAGATATAAAAATCCTAAACTACCCAATATCAATTAGTGAGATTGAAAACGTTATTAAAAACTTACTGACAAAGAAAAGCCCAGGCCCCGATGGATTCACAGCAGAATTTCACAAGAAATTTGGAGAAGATTTACTAACAACACTGCTCAAACTCTTCAGTGAAATTGAAAAGGAAGCAATTCTCCCTAATTCATTTCCAGAGGCAAGTATTATACTGATAGATACCAAAACCAGAGAAAGACTCAACCAAGGAAAAGAACTACAGACCAATCTCCCTAATGGATATAGATGCAAAGACACTCATTAAACTCCTAGAAAATAGAATGCAGCAAATCATCAAAAAAGTCACACACCATGACCAAGAGCTTCGAGCAAAGTATTATAGGTCCTAAGACAAAACAGCTTCCAACCAAGATTGATATATCCTGCCACACTAACCTTCAGGTTCAGTGGAGAAATAAAATATTTCCATGACAAAGAGCAACTGAAGAACTTCATGAGTGCCAAACCATTCTTACAAAAAGGATGAAAAGACATTCTAGACAGAGAAGAAAATAACCACAATTTCAAGAACAACAATAGAAAGGAACCCTCAAGCATAGCAAACAATTAAATAGGTAGAAAAAGCAGGATATCAACAGAAAGTAAATAAAATGTCAATGATAAGCCAACACATATTAGTTATAACCATCAATGTAAATGGCCTCAATTCTCTAGTCAAAAGAAACAGACTGGCAGTGTGGATTAAGAAACAAAATTCAACGACATGCGGTGTACAAGAAACATATTTTACTCAAAATGAAAATCCATAGACTGAAAGTCAAAGGATAGAAAACAATTCTCCATGCAACAGGAACCCAGAAAAAAGTAACTGTAGCTACTATGTTTGCAGAAAATGTAAACTTCAAACTGAGAACAGTCAAAAGAGATAGAGAGGGCCACTACATGCTTGTTAGGGGAAAACTGCAAAAGGAAGAGATAACAGTCATAAACATGTATGCACCAAATATCAGAGCTCCAAACTATATAAGACAAATCTTAACAGAAATAAAAACCCAAATAATTAATAACAGTACTGTAATAGGGGAACTCAACACCCTTTTGACACAAAGAAATAGGTCAACCGGACAAAAAATCAGCAAAGAAATAATAGATCTGAACCAAATCTATGAACAAATGGACTTAGTAGATGTATACAGAGTGTTACACCCCACAACACCAGAATACTTATTTTTCTCAGCAGCACATTGGACCTTCTTGACCACATTCTAGACCATAGAGCATATCTACCTAAATGTAAAAGAATTTAAATTATCCCATGCATACTATCTGACCACAGTGCAATGAAATTGGAAATTAATGACAAAAGGAACTCTAAAAACTCTATAAACACTTGGAAATTAAATAACAACCTCCTGAACAATCAATGAGTTACAGAAGAAATTTAAAAAATTCCCACAAACAAATGAAAATGTAGATGCAACTTACCAGAATCTGTGGGATGCAATGAAAGCAGTCCTCAGAGGGAAATTTATAGCAGTGAGTACACATAAGGAAAATAGAAAGATAGCAAATAAATAGACTAAAGCTGCACGTCAAACTTTTAGAAAAAGAAGAACAAGTCAATGTCTATTTCTGGTGAGTTAAGCAAAAACATTTTCATCATATAATGTATAATTTTTTCTTTGTTTTCAAATAGTTTTACCAATATGTCTCAATATTTGTGAGACAAGAAAAAAGATTAAATGCAAGTTTTAAAATAGAATAAGAAACTTCTACATACTATGGAAATGCATTTGTACTACTGCTACTAAATACAATAGTAGTAGTGTGTGTGCTGCACTATGGAAGTGCACTTGCAAAGTACCTTCCTGTGTATCTGTGCAGATATTTTCTTGTGTATTTCTGGAGAGATACATACCCAGTTACTACTGAATTCACTTTGAAAAGTGGAGATTGTGGTTGACAGAATTAAAGTAATAGAAAATTTGCATTGCCCTATTGTTAAATTTATTTTTAATGATCATAACTTCAATTCTAAACCACAAAAGTTTAAAGTGAAAGCTTTTACCTTCTAGAACTTTCTCCAAGCAATTCTATCCTTTTTGGATATCATGATTCCATGAAGTTATTCCCTTTGAATATTATTTTCTCAATAATAGAAACACAGGGGCTGGGGATATAGCTCAGTTGAATAAGCGCTTGCCTGGCAAGTGCAAGGTCCTGAGTTCGATCCCCAGTACCACAAAAAAAAAAAAAAATTTAAAAAACCAATAATAGAAACACAAACGCTCCCTCAGTTGAATCCTGTATTCTGCTATGGTGCAACTCCTTTATTCCCTTTATTTCATAAATTTTCAAAAGAACTTTTCCTCAATTTTCTCATGAAGCCTCTGAAATCATGCTCTTATAATGTTCTCCTCACCACCATCCAACTGCTCTTTTCAAGTTCAACAGTGATCTTTAAGTTAATATGACAAAAATTTCCAACAGGAGCATTTAGCAGCTAGCTATAACTTGCTTACCATGCCTGGACACATTTACTTCTGTTAGTGTTCAAGACATAACACTCCTGGATTTCTGCTTCCACCATTGATCCTTACTTCTCTTCAATCTCCTTTACGGATTAATTCTCATTTCCCTGATTTCTCAGCTTTAGCTTGGGCCTTAGACTCTCCCCTACACATGTACAATCCTTCAGTGATCGCATCTCCTATCATGTTTCACATATCTCTCTTGTAAAATCTTTCCAGGAAAACATTTCTCCCAGAACTTGTATAAATCCTGTTATTCATACTCTCAAAACAGATTCAAAATCTCACCACTGTTGCCAGCACTTGGGTCTGAGTTGCCACAATTACTCCCAGCGACAGGCCTGGTAGCCTCCTCATTGGCCTCCTTGCCTGGATCTTCCTGCCTGCGCTCTGCTGATCACTCCACATCCATGTGAGTCAGGCCAGCCCAATCTTCTGAGTAAAGCCCACAGTGGCTGTCCGCTGCGCCCACAGTAAAAAAATCACAAGTCATACGGCTCTAAATAACTAGCTCCCTCCTGCCCGTTTTTCTGGCCTCCTCGCTCCCTTTTCTCCCGCCTTTTCCTGCTCTAGCTTCACGGTCACTTGCTGTTTGCAGAGTGCTCTTCACTGCCACAAAAGCATCATCTGCTCCCTCTCCTCCCTAAGTCCTTGCTCAAATGTCACTTTTTTAGCGAGAGCTTCCCAGATCAACATAATTAAAATTGGACTGTTCTTTTGATGTCCCGCCTGTCTTTTCTACACTTCCATTTTTATTCATATTTCCCCACACCAATTATCAGAATTAATAACATATATTGTTCATTGATTTTGTGCACTGTTTTCTTTTACCATTATATTAATAGCAGTAGAGAGGAGATTTTCATTTTATTATTGTATTCCGGGATCTTCAACTGGAGCATTGAATATGCTGGATGCTCATAAAATATTTGTTAAATTTTAATGAATACATCAGGAAAGGCATGGCCAAACAATTATGCCAGAAGCAAGTACAGAAAGCTACGGAGGTGCACAGCCAGCGGCCTGGGAGCCAGGAAGGGAAACACAGGAGCAGCTGTTCAAACAAAACCTGGGGAAGTTAGATTAACGCTCAGTATAAACAGTAATGGGTCACCTGTGATGCAGTGCTGGGTGCCACAGTTCTGTTAGAGTGGATTGGGAGAATAATTTGAATGTTGCTCTATGACTTGCAAGAAAGGTTCCAGATTCCAATTGTAAAAATGTTTTCATTTCTTTTGTCTCTGCTGAGAATTGCAATTAAGGATTTCACACTTAACACAGGGACATATTCTTTATGCCTCCTGCAGCCCCCTTTCCAGACCAAAGTGCTTTCTAGAGCTTCGGTATTTTTGCTACGTCACCCATATGTTTCTTTCTTCACTGGTCTGTCTGGTCCCCTTCTTGTTCAGTAACTGCAACAACTCTTTCCAGTTTCCTTCCCTCATACGATTACTCCGCAGCCCTTAACCTTTCTCACATTCCAATACCAAATTAACCACAGCTCCAGGCATCTACATCAAAGTGTGAGAGCATCTCCTTCCATTATTTCATTGTTTCCTTTTCCAGCGTGTGCCTTCTATTACAGCAGTGCCCTCCTCTCGTGATTTCTTAGAAATCATTCATCGCTAGCTGGCTCAGGTAGTATACAGAGCAAAAGGATGAACTTACTCTATTTAACAGAGTTGGTAAGAAATTTTGAAAATTTCACTTTTCACATGGGTATGCACTGATGTACAAATAGTTGCAGACATCATACAAACCTATTCCATCATTGCTGATTGTACAACTCGTATAGCAGATGAAACAAAACTTACATGCCGTAAAATTGCCAATTGAAGGAATAAAGGAAAGGAAAATACAGCAAGGAAGAAAAGAAGAATGGGAGAAAAGGAGGGACAGAGGGAGGGAGAGAGGCAGGGACGGAGCCTTCTAAGGTTTCCTACCTTCTAAAAATTACAAAATAATTTGCCAGGGATGAGTTCTTCACCATATCTGATTAAATGACATTGCTATAATAATTATTGATAGTTTCTTGGGATAAATGAACTTTCTACTCCTTTCTTTTGGTTTTGAATCATGCAGAGGACAGGGTGGAGAAGGAAGAAAAAGCAATTAAAACGGCATTAGGGTTTTAACTGCTAAGTAGAATGAAATTCCTCTTCGATTTCCCTTAGCACATGAAATAAAGAGGAACAACGGCACCCATGAAACAGATTTCTGTGAAATCATAATCAACCTCTGTCTATTTCTATTCATTCCATAAAGCAGATAAAATATTTCCATCAAGCGTATAACAGAAAGACACAGCAATGTTCCTGTAAGGATTATTGTTCAGTGTTTCATTGCCCAACTGAGAAAACAGATATAACAACAGACTACTGATAATATGTTTTATGGAAGAAAGGCAATTTCTCAAAATTATAGCAAATTTATACAGAAAGTTTAAAACTCATATCTATTGCTTGTATAAAATCAACATCCTATAACTAAACAGAGAAAAGACTCAAGAGCAATTATTTAAAGTTTAAACTACATATATGTAATAGCCAGTTAAACCTACAAGTACGGATATTTTTTAAAGTGTAATAGCAGTGCATTGTTGTTTTTCAATGAAATATAAGTTTCCCAAAATCTTTGTATATCTTAATAAAGAAGCTGGCAGGTGTATTCAGGCCTTGCTATAAACTTGCCTTTTGATCTTAAAAATCTGAGCACAAAGTGTCAATAGAATCAGATAAAATCAATAGTTTTTACAGTCCATCATATACTTATTCATGTTTAAATAAAGACTGCACAAAATTAGTGTGTGTGGTAAAAGTTGGTATAGAATGTTATTTGTGCTAGCCACTTTGGGTTCAGTCCAAGACTCTAAGAGAAATGATTTATAGTCTTAGTTTAAGGTCACACAGAGAGTAAATCATACTGACATCTTTACTTCCAATTTAGAAATTGTAACACTTATAGAATGACTAGTTGATGACCAATTTACTCCTCTTTAGATATTCTGGTAGTTTTACCTGGAACTTTGGCTTTAAAAAAAAAAACTCTCAAATCTAACTAAACAGAACTCAGTACATTTCCATACAATGTGTGGAAGTTGAGGTGAAGGACAGGAGGGAGGGAGGGAGGTCACCACACCGGAAATGTTTGATGTCCCCTCCAACCTTCATATCTATAAGCATTTAGAAAAGGCAATAAATCTAAATAAAGATCCATGAAATTATGTACTAAAATTAATAGGAATTTTTAAAAACTTCACTGAAGTTTTTAAAAGCAACAAACATGAGCCAAATACTTGAATGCATGTTTCGCCATTGGTAGAGAACTCAGTTTGGAGATGTGGTTTTGGTTGACAAAAGAACGAGCATACTAGAATGAACCAGTAAATGAGCAAGGAGGCCGGGACACCGAAAGGCTCGCAGCCACTGGAGCATCCTCCACGGCACCGCCCACCCAGCGGGATGGAGGGTCACGAGGGAGGAGCTTCCTCCTCGCCCTCCCATTCATAGCTTCGTGCAGGTGCTGTTTCCAGTGGAAATATTCAGGGAGTTAGGGAGGTTCTTCAAAATATCTGCAATTTATCTGACTCTACACATGCAGAGGATTCCTTTGTAAAGACTGTGTCACGTAATATTCAATTATCATATTGGCATTGATTAACCATTAATCAGTATGAGATGTATAAATTGATTTACAATTCTATCTAGCGACACCATTTAGGATCTGTAGTACAACACTTTTCTTAAGAAAGAGGGATGGGGGCTGGGGATATAGCTCAGTGGAATAAGCGCCTGCCTAGCAAGCGGAGGGTCCTGAGTTCGTCCCCAGTACCGCCAAAAAAAAAAAAAAAAAGAGGGATGATTTCTACTGTTTTGAGATAGATAATTACTGGCTTAGTTATTTTCTCATTGCTTGGACAAAATACCTGATACCCACAAGTTAAAGGGCGAAAGGTTTATTTCAGCTCACAGTTGATAGAAATTTCAGTCCCTAGTCATCTGAGCCCAAGGCAGAGGGGGGCTGGGGCTTGGCATGACAAAGAAGCAGAGGACACTGAAGGCAGAAGTATAGATACAGGTAGATAGATACATAGATAGATATAGATATCACTCAGAGTGACCCACCTCTTCCCACCACAGCTGACACCCCAACATCACACCTAACCATAAACCCATACCAATTACCAGCTTCAGCAGCCTTGTACTGGAGCCCCATTAACTCATGGGACAGCACCTTACCTCAAGAGATTCCACTACTACATAGAAAATTCTGTGTTACTCTTGGCAACAATTGAGTCATTAAGAAAGCAAGACCATAGTTTTTTTTTTTAACAATTGAAAGAAAGAAAAATAACCAATAATTAAAATTGAGTTAAGCTGAAAAAATCCAGTTAGAAAATTCTAGTGAAACACAATACAAATAACTTACATTTTCAAAAATATGTAAGTTTTTAGGAGCACATGGACCAGTAGAGAACATACACAATAAATTTGATATGAAATGTGTGAAGAAAAAGAAAGTCACCTTCAAACCAGCTGGATTTTCCCTTAAAGAATCTTGATCAACTTAAAATGGCAAGGAAGTGAAAAATTGACTTTTGACCTTCTGGGTTAATCTGCTGTACTATTGCTTAATGAGAACCACAACGCATATGTCACCAACAAAAAATATGTCACCAACAAAAATTCAAGAGAATATAATCTTCAGTGAATGGAAGAGTTCAGATTATGTAGGACACGTATTTACAGAACCCATACTATTTCAGCCAACAGAAAATAAAGCACTCTAGAGTCTCAGATATTAATGGAAGAAAATTAGTCATCATGAACCTCATCTTTTAAAGAAATATAATTAGGGAAATTCCACTAACCAAAACCTTTCTCATTTAAATAGGGAAATTTGTTCAAAGACTGACATGTGTGCCCTATTTGCCTGCAGGGAAATGTTGTGTATAGCAAAGTTCAAAATTCTCACAGAAAGCATGTAAAAAGAACAGATACAAAGAAAGGAAGGGGTATATTCAAGTATTAAGTATATTTTAGAGGGATAGATTAGGAATCTGTCTCTCTAATACAGTATTACAACATAAGCAAGATAGAAACATATTTATTCCTCACAGATCTAGAGAAAATATGCCTCAAATTCATCTGGAACCAGAAGAGACCCAGAATAGCAAAAGCAATCCTGGGCAATAAGGAAAAGTCAGGTGGAATCACAATCCCTGACCTGAAATTATACTACAAAGCTACTGTAATAAAATCAACCTGGTACTGGCTAAATAACAGACCTGAGGATCAATGGAACAGACTGGAAGATGCAACCACAACGAAAAACCCACTCAGCTACCTAATATTTGACAAAGGGGTCAACCAAACCCACTGGAAAAAAGAAGGCC